>JAKOGI010000349.1:627500-679269 GCA_029747015.1 Carnegiea gigantea | reverse complement strand
ATATATATATATTGCACAAAGAATAGGCTTCATTGAAACCAAAAACTCATTTGTATACACCTCCTCTCTGTACCCCCTATCCTGCAGTATACTTTCTCATCTTTGGAGTAAGAAATCTATACAAACATTATATTCTTCCTATTCTGGCGTAGTTGTAGAACTCTGTGTGTGATTTGTCTTTTGATCTTTTTAAGACCTCCTGAGCTGGGTAAACAATATTTTTAAAACGTTTTCTGTTTCTGGCAAGCCATATCTGCTATATGACTGCACTGACCAAAGCCTATATTAGGCTTCTAATTTTCCTTGGCTTTCTCATTTTACACATAGATGTGATGAAGGCCTCCTTCCCTTCTAGTTGCAGCAACATGTTCCACTCTGTATAGAACTGACTCCATATGTCTTTGGCATATGTGCATTCAACAAACAAATGCTCATGTGTTTCAGGGCTTTGTTTGCACATTGGGCAATTAGTTGAGGGTGTGGCTGTGTATCTGCCCATTCTCTGTAGCACTGGCAACCTGCTCTGCATAAACAACCACATTGTAAAGGAATGCCTTGGTATACATGTTCTGGACCATACCAGTTTAACCCATTTTGGTTTCTCAGTTCCCTGCAGCAGCCAATTATACCCCTCTGTAACTCTGTAGACCTCTCTAGGGTAATCCTTAAATCTAGTTTTTACATGTTGTAGTTTCTTCCAATACCAGCTGGTATCACTCCTGGGGGTGTATTCCCACCAATTTCTCCCTTTAAGGCATCTTCCATGAACCCACTTGATCCATAAGGTGTCTTTTTTCTAAGCTATGGCCCAGACTAGTTTTGCTATGCAGGCCATGTTCCATTTTCGTACGTTTTTAATCTCAAGCCCCCCTTGCTTCTTAGGGGTACATAGCTTTTCCCAAGCTACATATGGGGTCCTTTGATATTTGCCAGTCCCCCCCTAGAAAATTTCTGCACATATTCATAACTTGATTCAACACTTCTTGTGGTAGGATGAAGACTTGTGCCCAAAAACTAAACATACCAAAAAGAACTGTATTGACCAATACCAGCCTCCCAGCATATGAGATATGTCTGGAGACCCATACTTGGATTTTTGCTGCAATTTTTTCAGCTAACATGCTGCACTCTCCCTTTGTAAGCCTACTAGTAGTTATGGGCATCCCTGGATACCTGAAAGGAAGATGTCCTTCAGTAAATCCCGTAATATTCAGGCATTCCTACTGAAGGTGAAGGCAGTCCCCTCCAAATACAATGTTGGACTTTTCCAAATTTGCAGTTAGCCTAGAGCTCTTTGTGAATTCTTGAAAAGCATCCATGAGAAGCTTCAATGATGATGGTTTTGCCTTGCAGAAGATTATCAAGTCATCAGCAAACATAAGATGGGTCAAGCCCAATTTTTTGCAATGTTGGTGATATTCAAAATCTAAATGTTTGCTAGCCTTCCTGAACAGTCTTAAGAGGTATTCCATAGTTATCACAAACGACATTGGGGAAAGAGGATCTCCTTGCTTGAGGCCTCTCCTTCCCTTGAAAAAATCCCCTTGCTGTCCATTTATATTGATGGCAAATTGCACAGGAGTAATAAACCTCATTATCCATTGTATGAAGAGGGGGGAATCTAAGTGCATTTAGGAGCTTTGTAAAGAACTCCCAATGCACAGAATCAAAAGCCTTATGCAAGTCAACCTTCAAGATGCAACTGGGGGGTGTGTTTTCTTTGATATCCTCTTGCCAGGTCCTGACATAGCAATACATTAAAGAGCAACTCCCTCCCCTTGACAAAAGCTCCTTGTCCTGCATCTATAAGGTGAGGCAAAACCTCCTTTAGTCTGGTACATATTAGCTTTGTAATACATTTGTAAATGACATTACAACAGGAGATTGGTCTGAAATCTTTTGCCCTTTCTGGGTTTGGTATTTTAGGCAGAAGCACTAACTTTGTTTGCCCATAAAAATTAGGGAGATGGCCCCCAGAAAAGAACTCCTCAATTGCTGAACATACTAAAGGGCCAATGTCTTCCCAACAAGTCTTATAGAACCCACTATTATATCCATCTAGACCAGGTGATTTGTAGGATGGAATAGAGAAAAGCACCCTCTTTATATCTGAGTCAGAGAAAGGCAGACATAATTGCATCTGTTGTTCAAGACTTAGGCAATTCCCCAAGTTAATCACTTGAGTGTCAACCTGTGTCCTGTAAAGATCTTTTTCACCCAGCAGTTTCTTGTAATAATTGGTCATGACTTTTGAAACTGCCTCAAACCCTTCCACTCTCTGATCATGCTGATCATTGATGTGATAAATGCTTGTCCATGCTTTTCTTTGCTTCATTTTTGCCATAAATACCCTTGTACATTCATCCCCAAAACTGATCCATTCAGCTTTGCATTGTTGTTTAACTAGCAACATGGCTGAATGGTTAATAGAGATATACAAGTCTCTACAACTAACCTCTTTATGGATAAGTTCTTGGTTGGTGGGGTCCTGTTGCAGATGAGCTTGTACCTATAAAAGTTCATTTCTAGCTGCTGTTTGCTGCTTGTAAATGTATGCAAATTTGCTCCTATTCAGCTGCCTGAGGGGTTGTCTTAAGGTAATGAGGATGTGTTGCAATGCCTTCAAATTGGACCCCCTTGTCTGCTATGCCAAGCTTTGTTTGACAATATCATTGAAACCCTGCTCTTTCGTGCACATCTCCCAGAATTGGAATGAACTATTGGACTTTGGACAGGGAGGAAAGCTTAGAATGATGGGAGTATGGTCTGACAGCCCTTGTGACATGTACTAGACATGAGTGTATTCTATACATTCATACCAAAATTCATTATGAAAAGCTCTATCAATCCTAGACCATACAGTCTTGTTTGTCCAAGTAAAGAAGGCTCCCTCATATTGGAATTCTTGCAGCCCATTTTGTGTGATACATGATGTAAAATCTCTTGTTTCTCCTTCAGTGACTTCAACTCCTCCTATTATTTCCCCCATTCTAAGTACTGAGTTGAAATCCCCTAAAACACACCAAGGGTCTTCTAATGACATAGCAATTGACGCTAGATCCTCCCACAAAGGTAGCCTTTGATCCTTCAAATTTCTTCCATAAACCAGTGTGAGAAAGAAATTCCTGTTTGTGGGTAAGTGCTTGACTTCCCCATGAAGTAGCTGGTCTGTTTTGAGTTTGGGACTGAAGTGGTATTTTCTTGGGTGCCAACTGAGAATAATCCTGCCTCTTTCTGTCATGGTGGCATTGTGCTCCCATTTCTAGTTTGCACAGACCTTACTTATTACATGTTGAATATTAGCCTCTTTGACCTTGGTTTCTAAAAAACCCACCATCCCTGCATGTTCCTGTTGCAAGAAGACTTTAATGTCTTCTTGGTTATTGGGGGCATTCATGCCCCTAACATTCCAACTTATAATCTTATCCATGTAGGGTTGAGTCTCCCTTCCCCCCTTTTTCATCTATTTCCTGAGTATTAGTGCCCTCCATTAGGACAGTGTATGCATTGGTTATTTCCACTGTAGCTATGTGTTCCTCCATTCGTGGAATAATATGCCTAGTAGTATGCCTTGTAACTAGTTGGTAACCATCCTCTCCCCTTGGTTCTGCATCCTTTGAGGGTTGTTCATGATTAGGTGAGATGACTGGTGCCTTAACCCTCCATTCTTTCCTTTGGTTGTCCTGTTTCCTACATTGCTCTTGTGTATGCCCAAACATTTTACATTTATCACATTTGATGGGCAGCCACTCATAGATGACCTTCTGTCTGAGCAGGATCCCTTTTTCATTTGCAAATTCAATATATTCTGGAAATTGTCCCTCTAAAGGCATCTCTACCATTGGCCTTGCATACTTTAGCATAGACTTATCCTTTGTGTACTTATCAGTTTTCAAAGGATAACCTAGTAGGTTACCAATCTTACTTAAACTCTTCATCCCCCAGTATTTAATGTCAAGTTCTAGTAGTTGAATCCAAATTGGTAAAGAGGTAATTACATCTGTGTTTATCTCCATTTCTGGGGTCCAAGCTTTTACGATAAAAGGCTTTTGGTCAAAATAATACACCCCTTTTTGAGCTACTATCATTGCAGCTTGGCGTTCCTCAAACCTTAGCAGATAAAGTCCTTTTTTGATCACCAGTACTTTATCAATTGCAAATTCTACTTTATCAATTGCAAATTCTCCCCATATTTTGTTCACATACCCTGCTATGACCTCATAGGGTGGGTTTGCTCCCAAAACACAGCATAATACTGCATTTTGCCAGTAGACTACCTCACCCTCAATATCTTCTACATTCAGTTGGGCACATTTGGTACCAGTAATCTCAATAGCAGGGATGAATTCAAGGGTTGTACCTTCGTTTGCGTCAACCAATGAAGCAAAGGTTGGTAGAACCCTAGCCGAGTTCTACTCCTGTTCGATTAATGTTCGATTGGATTATTGCTGGGCGGTTGCTTCTTTCTCAATGTTTGCTTGCTCTGGTGAAATGATAATAGCAAGTGAAGGTGTAGAATGCCCCATGTCTTCCAGATTGCCTCGATTAAGCCTTGGCCTGCCTCTTCTTCCTTCTCTGGCCATGGCACCCAGAGCTTTGGGTTCTCAGAATACGTATATACATATATACATATATATATACATATATTATATAATATATTATATATATATATATATAATTAGTATATATATATATATATTATATATATGTATATATATTATAACACACATATACATATATACATATATATATATATATATATATATATATATATATATATATATATATATATATTATATATATATATATATATATATATATATATATATATATATATATATATATATATATATATATTCTTATATATAAATTTAAATATTTAGATATATACGTATATATACATATATATATATACATATATATATATATATATATATATATATATATATATATATATATGTATATGTATATATTTGGGTGACATTTCATCTCTTGAATTTTTGCAGGCATCCACTACATGGGTGGCATTGTTAGCTTTGTTTAGCATATGTTGTGGTTAGATGTGTCATGCTCTGTGTGGTGGTTTTGGTGCGATCTATAATGGTTTGTGTAATATTTGGAATTGCGTGTGTGATCTTTTGGAGCTCCTTATGGTACGCGCTAAACCCTATAATATATGGATATGATTAGGATTCTTATATCTAAGCACTTTGCTCTTTGGAGGTTCTGTCATAACTATGGTTGTTGTAACATATTCACATTCAAAATCAAGCAATCCCTTGCAAGTCTGTGAACTGAAGCTTGAGTCAGGTTTGGCTATTGAACTTCACAATTGTAGCCCATATCTAACTGTGATATTTGTTTTCCTCTCCGTAACCACTGTTGCTTTGCTTTTCATTTATGTTTCATTTGCAAGAGGTCAAGCTTCCTAGCCACCAACTTCATATCACAGTCTCTTTCTCCAATATATATATATATATACATATATATATATATATATATAGAGAGAGAGAGAGAGAGAGAGAGAGAGGCTAACACATACATATATATATATATGCTAGGATAAATCTCGTACTTCACACAATATTTCGTCAAGTTTCATTTGATAAAATAAAATTAATTATTTTATGTTTTTCTCAATTGACATTGGTTATTAAGTAATTGCAATTTAATTTCATTATTTGCCCAAAAAAACTGATTTTACAGACTATTAATCATGTCATCGTATAACTTTCAAGTGTATTAATTAATATTCTTACTTAGCTCTAAATGAATTAAGTATTCACAAAACTTTGATGTTGTGTGATTAATTAAATATCTAATGATGGTATTACCACTAATTCAATGTGAATCTAGTACTATTTGTTATTGCGAGTATAAAATCTCTGAATTAAGAATGATTGATTCATTTAATGACAATGCATCATATGACGAGTCGATAACACCTTTTTAATGTTTGAACATAGCAATACTGTGTTATATATTGAATAATATATATTATATTATGTATCACATAATGACTTTCATAGTTGTGCATGCAATTGTATAAATGTTATGTTTAATGATATGGCTAATGATATCTATTAGTTTTTAAGTATTTAATTCTACCAAAACCAAAACATTGAATAATAAAGCAATATATCTCAATGGTGAGACAAATGCTAATTAGTGATTTTTTTTCTATAAAAAAAAGAAGCTAAAGAACTTCGAAAGTATTATATAACACTATTTCTACAAAGAATTATTACTTTTATATTAATGACCCAATAATTAAGTTATCTCTTGAATTTTGCTAGCATTCCCTACATGGATGACACTGGTAGGTTTATGTGTTTTATTCTTTATGTTTTTGTGTAATTTACCATGCTCTATGTGGTATTTTAGGTGTGATTTGTAATGGTTTGTGTGGTCTTTGGAACTGTCTGTGTGGTCTTTTAGAGTGCTTTAGGGCATGGGTTAAACCTTATAATCTATGCATAAGACTAGGAGGGTTATATGCGAGCACCCTAGTTTTTAGAGATTTTGTCGTAAGTATGCTGGACAAAACAGTTGTACGTTCTAAATCAACCAATCCCTTGCAAGTCTGTCAACTAAAACTTGGGTCGAGCTCAGCAATTGAACTTAGCAAGAGTAGCCTATATCAAATCATCATATTTGTTTTCCTCTCCCTAACTTCTCTTATTTTGCTTGTCTTCCTTGATTTTCTAGTTTGTAAGAGGTCAAACTTCTTAACCATCAAGTTCATAACAGAGTTTCTTTCGGCAATTTTGCAAACTCTTTGGCGGGAGTCTTGACCTATCCTTTGTCCCTAACATGTTTAAAGAATATGATTTGATGACATTTGTTACTCTCATTCTACTTGTCCTTTTGGTGTTTTCACTACAGCTATATATACAGCCCAAATCAAATATTGGGTTGTAATAGATTGTATAATTCCTCAATTAGTGTTTGGTTCTCCATTTTGTATGTTGTCCAATGCTATCCACTTACTTCTTATAAATTTGTGATATTTGTTATAACCTTGTTAGGATCCCTTTTTGCATTCTTTATTTATTCATCGCTGACATATCCTTCAAGGGACAACAAAATACATATATAGATGGTTCATCAAAGTAGAGTCTACCCACGTGTTGAAGAATCCTTAAAACTTATATAAATGAAAAATGTAAATGATATAAATTAAGTTTAAAAGAGAATATCCAAATCAACTTTTTCACCTTATAACCCTTGAGCAAGAAGAGAGATCCAAAACGCCCTTTAAGTTAGTTCCTTTGAGCTCAGTTGATGATATATGAAGGAATGTCTTGACCCAAGAAGAGTCAGAAGCTTCTTATTTAGGCAAGTATTATAAGTTAGTACCTGAGCAAACACCCTTAGTTGCACCAATTGATAGTCAATCTACAAGTGCGATAGTGGAATGGAGTGGGCTTTTGAGCAACAATTTGAGCTAGCATACATGTGTTAGATCTCCCGATATTTGTTTTATCCAAAAATTTAATTGATTGTGTCTTTTGTGATCTCCAGACTTAGTACTAAGATGTTTTTAGCTTCATGTCTACCTTTTTTAGGATGATACTCATGCCCATACTACTTAAGCTAATACTCCTCTACACTCAAAAACATCTAGTGAGACCCAATAGCGTGTGATAATTTCCCATGAATATTAGTCTAAAATTTTATTGGCATGTATGCTTCTAAAATGGTGTAATTGTTACTGCTTTAGATTTTGTGCAAGTGGTTTATTTATGAGAAAAACATGCATGGACATCAATCACAATTTTAATGCCTTAACCGAAATTGGTATTCATAACAAATTGCAATCACAAGTCATATTCCCATACCTCTTAGATCTTGTTTGCCTCCCAAGTAGCATTTTGTGATCTAGGAAGAATAGAAAATTCTTCTAATACTGGTGTCACGAATTAGTCGTGGTACCTAGTTCGCTATGAAAAATAAGCGGAAATAAAATCTCATTTATTCCTGGTCTCTTTGTCATGAAGATTGTGCTTATTTTAATTACATCTTTTCTTGGGTAGTCTTATTTTTATACTCTCTTTTTTTTGGATTGGAAAAGGGGGAGGGGGGCTCCTCTTTTTGCACTTTATTAATGGGGAAATCCTCATATGTGGTATAATAACTGTTCTCTTTTAGTAGAAAAATGCATTTCACTTTTAACACAAATAAATGCTGGTGAAGCTCTTTGTCATAATAGGCATGAAATTTGGAAATCTTCTCCACTAAAATAGATAAGGAATTGTTGGATTACGATCCAACCCTATTGAAAAAAAGGAAAATATTGAATTTGACAAGTCATGTGAGCTTGGAATAAAAAGGAGAGTCTTAATTTATTGATTGGGAAAGAATGTGATGTCTATCATACACCTCGGAGTATGTACTTCCACTTGCCACTTATATATATTTTTTCAGTGTGTATTTGTCATACACATAATTTTTAATATGTGACACTGGCGTGGCTTTTGGAAACATGTATTCTTAGGAGTATGACATAGGCTTTTGGGAAACAAGGATTGTCCTTAGTTTGTGGTTCTATCACAAGTCCAAATTAGGTAAGTTAATGCCTTGTTGTTCAGGATTTATAACACTATATATTGAGGCCTCTTGTGCCTTGCTCATGTATCACAACAAGGTGAATTACAAGCACTAAATCACACGAAATTATGAGAGCCTAAGTGTTTGTGAGAGGGCATGGCATAAGGTGTGCAACAGGATGGTGATTGCAATAATTTGGGTGGTTGTCTTGGTGGTGGTAGAATCAATTGGTGGTCGAGCCTAAAGGTAATTTTTGTATTGTTCCTAAATTGTTGTGGGTCTTGAATTGGGGCAAATAATTTGAGATAGTTACTTATTGCATTGTTTACTATTCTTATATGGAATTCTCCTGTCGATTTGCACCGGATTTTTCCCTCTACACTAGAGGATTTTCCGTGTTAAATTTGGTGCCTCATTTTGTTATTTTTTATATTTAATTTTGCATATTATTGGCTTTTGTGTGTTATATAATTTTTGGGTTTCAACTAATGGTTCTTGTGAGTTGTCTTAGACCCATCAAGTGGTATCGAACCTTGGGATTGCATCACTAATTGTGAGAACTATTGAGAGTTTAACTAGTAGCTCAGTGATTAAATTGTTGCAAGTAATTATTTGATTTGAAAGCCAATGGTGGCAGATTTACTTTATTGTAAGGACTTGTATGACCCCATTGAGTTAAAAGATAAGAAACCTGAAAAGATAGGGGTTGAAGAGTGGGAAAAATTAAATACAAAGGATGTTGGCATAATTAGACAATGGGTGGATATAAATGTTTTTAACCACACAACCAATAAGATTGATGCCCATCACTTAGGGACTAAGTTAGAAGGTTTGTACCAAAACAAGACTACTCAAAACAAAGCTTTCTTGATTAAGATACTCGTTAACCTGAAATTGAAAGGGGGACATACAATTGCTGAGCACTTGAATGACTTTTAAGATATTGTTAATCAGTTGTCTACTTTAAAACTTGGTTTGGCCAAAGAGTTACAGGTGTTATTTCTTTTGAGTTCTTTGCCAGACAATTGGGAAACCCTCATGGTTACTATTAGTAGCTCAGCTCTAAGTGGCAGGTTGTCTTTGAGTACCAATCAAGGATTGCTTGTTCAACAAAGAATCCTGCAGAAAGGAGATGGGTGTTGATATCAATCAGGCTTTTGTTATTAAAGAGAGAGGTCGAAGTAAGAGAAGAGAACCGAAAGAAAAAGGAAAAGGTAATAACAGATCCCAAAGTTAGAGGAGAGCTACATGTTGAAAATGTGAAAAACCAAGACATATCAAGAAGTACTGCAACTCACAGAAACAGGGACAAAAGGACGATAAGAATTAGAAGAAGGTTGAGGAGAAAAATAAGGCAGCAGTCGTCTCACTTAATGTTTAGATGATGATGTTGTCACACTTATTCGTGCAACTAGAGAGTGCAACCCTATTATTGATTCTGATACTGAGTGGGTTGTTAGCTGCTTCATATCACTGCGTTCCCAAGCAAGAGTATTTTAGCTTATATAAGGCTACAAATTTTGGCAGTGTTAAGATGGGGTAATAATAATGTTGTTGATATTGTTGAGATATGTGATATATATATATATTCAGACCAATGTTGGTTGCACAGTTATTCTAAAGAATGTGAGACATATTCCAGACTTGCGTCTAAATGTGATCTCAATGAGTGCTCTCGACAAGGAAGGCTACAAGCATCTACTTGGTGAGGGTACCTGGAAGCTCACCAAGGGTTCTTTACTTGTGGCTAGAGGTGAGCTTTGTTGTATGCTTTATAATACACACGTAAAAGTGTTTGGCAGGTAGATTAATACTGTTGAGGATGATGCTTTATCAAATCTCTGGCACTAAAGGTTGGCTGACATAAGTGAGAAAGGGTTGAAGATTCCACCTAAGGAATCCCTTATTTCATTGTCTGAAGGTAAAACTCTCAACTGTTGTGATTATTGCCTATTTGGTAAGCATCATAGAGTTTCTTTTCCCAAGCACCTAAAGGGGAAAGAAAACAAGCTAGAATTGATACATTTCTTATGTGTGTGGCATTATTGAGCACAGTGGTAGATATTTTATCACCCTTATAGATGATGCTCACGTAAGACTTGGGTGTATATGTTGAAAGCAAAAAGTCAGTATTCCAAAAGTTTTAGTACTTTCATGCGATGTTGGGGATGGAGATAGGCATGCCATTGAAGGCTCTCTAAATATATAATGAAAGCTAGTACCCCTCTGATGAATTTGAGTACTGTATGAAGCATGTCATTTGCTGTGAGAAGACAGAACTTGGTACTCCCTAGCACAATGGAGTTGTAGAAAGGATGAATAGAACATTGTGAAGAAAGTGAGATTGATACCTGAAGTGTCCAAATTGCCAAAGACATTTTAGGTTGAAGTTGTTCATACGATAGTTTATATCATCAATAGAGCTCCATTGGTTCCTTTGCGGTTTGACATTCCAGAATGAGTCTAGACTAGAAAGAATGCTCCTTATGATCATTTGAGTGTTTTTAGGTGCAAAGCCTTCATGCATGTGCCAAAGGAATAGAGATAGAAACTTGATAGCAAAGTCGATGCTTGTGTGTTTGTGGGCTATAGTGATAAGGAGTTTGGCTACATATTATGTGATCTAGATAAGAGGAAAATAGTAAGAAGCAGAGGTGTTGTCTTCCACGAGCACGAGACCATAACTGATATTGATCACTCTAGGAAGACTACTCAGTATCCTACTAGCGTTGGCTGATGTGAGATTAGTATCTATCTTATTTAGAGGTGCCACATATGGGGGAGCTATGGTAGATATAGAACCTAGGAGTGCTATAGAGCCAGCTTTATATCATGCTCTTGCTGATGATGGTCTTGATAAGGAGAGCAATCACCTAGAGTTGCGATAGTTCCTCCAGTAAGAAGGAGTTCAACATATCGCTAGCTGTCCACCAGGTACACCAGTTCTAAGTAAATTCTTCTAAATGATGAGGATAAGCCAAAGTGCTCCGAAGAGGTGCAGTCCCACAAGGACAATCAGTGAGGAAGAGATGAATTCTTTGAAAAAGAATGATACTTATGACTTAGTGGAACTTCCAAATGGTAGATAGGTACTCAAAAACAAGTGGGTGTTTAAGTTGAAGAAATGTGACAACCAGATTGTGAAATATAATGCTCGACTGGTGGTAAAAGTATGCGCTTAGAAAAGTCAACGGAGTATGATTAAAGTTAATGATCAGTGTTAATGCAACCTAAAAAGGATAAGTGAAGCTTGATTCATGCCTAAATGGATTGTAAACAACATGTATTTTGCAACTCAATCTGAGTGAAAGGACAATCAAAGGCTAGTTGAGATTTCGTAAATAAATAACACCTCGATTTGGCCTCAAAAATGTGTACATAACATTGACAACAAGCGCACGTATAAATTAGACATTTGTAAAGTGACTCATTTTGCCAGCAAGTTATAAATTTATCAAGGCTAGAAATCAAAATGTTAACAATAACTATAGTAGTAGTAGTAGTAGTAGTACAAAGGAGGGGACATAATATAACAAATTTCATGAATCAGTGGTAAATGGAAAAATGAAGATTTAATTCTTGTTTAGGTAAACTAGAAGTGAGACCTTGGTGAAGAAGAATATACCAAGTAAGGTTATGGATTATCTACAAAATTTGTAATAATAAAAGCTATTTATACTTTAGTAATAACGGATTGCCTATTTGGACTAGAAGCGATGCCACTTTCATCGTTATGTAGCCCAAAACAAAAATTGTATAAAAGGGAGAGAGCTTTTAAAAGATCCGGGTACGTTTACTGCATGTACTTTTTGAAACTTCACATGTTTTTATAAATATCAAAATCCTACAATATACAATTATCTAATGAATCATTTTTAAGCATTGCTTCACCACATAATCAAGTGGAACTACCAATTATCAATTATTAGGGCTAAGGCCCTTCAGTTTACCTATGTGATCGGCCTGGGAGTTGTGCATCTATTCAATGATCGCATTGTATATATAAACTCATAAGTTTGGGCTCCACTTTTGATAATAACCTATAACAGTTTTAATATAACTCTCTCTCTCTCCCTCATTTCAAAGTAAAATGAATTGAAATGCGGCTACTCACTGAAAAATGAATTTTATTCTTATAGTATAAGGGTGAACATACTGAGCCTCGGCTGAACCTTCAAACATTTTATGTTTTCCTTTTTTAGGTTGGGCATTTGAAAAGTATTGCATTGGCGTCGCAAGCGAAGCAAGGAGTCAATCGATGGGATTGATTTAGAGAAGCTCACACTAACATCTTTCTAGGTCATGATGCGCTTGCATATAAGTGGGTTATTGATCAGTCGTTAGGGCTCAGGCGTGCATAAGTTGTGTACTATGAGATGTTATTACGTTAATATTGACCATACTAATTAGTTAAGCCTTATCCTTTCTAGGATGAAGGTTAACATCCTAACCCAACATTCTCCACCTTATTGACTATAAACAACTAATTAAATGAGCTAATTATATGACTAGGAGTTGGGTGTTCTAGGCCCCACAATGACCCAGACAACGATGGCAAACGTCAACAGAAGCATGTAACAGCTAGGAGGGTAGGTATAGGCTTGCAAGAAGAAATTTAGCATCCAACATCACTGGTACCCTTGAGAAGAATGGTCCCTTTGGCCTTGTCCCTTATAAGCATGAAAGATGAGTCAAAACTAACTTCCCAATTATTGTCATGACATCATTTTTGAACAAAGAGTAATTTATAGTTCAATTGAGGAACATGTAAAGCATTACTAAGTTTTAATGGCGAACCAGAGGTTGTTTAATGCACTTGGCCAACATTACGGATGGGTAAACAAGTTTTATTACTGATGATAACATTGCAAGAGAAAGGAGGGAGAGGACTATGGTTTTTGCGTGGCTTAGGAAAACTTGGGGAGAAAGAAAGCTAAAAACGCAGCTAATAGTTCTCTCCCTTAATTCATTTTAATTTTTGGAGCTCTGATATCATGTGAAGAGAGTTTGAACAAAGATTAGCTCTACCACAACAGGGAAGCCTATATCAATATATATATATTGAGAACAATTAGGGTTTTACCAAAATATGTTTACATCATCTCGGTCCATATGCCTTTGTTGGAGAATGTTCCTCCCGAGTCTCCGGCTTTCAGACATGTGAGGTGGAGAGTTTTGGGAAATCCATATGCGAGTTAAAATATCAAAATTGAGGACATAAAAAGGTAAGTTGGACCCTAGGCTCAATAGCCAAGATATTTTGGATTAAGTTGTATTAAATTCATAAATAACTTGAGAAAACATTCTGATATTTGACCCTGACTAGTGACCATCCAAATCTCTGGGTATACTGGGCTGAACAATAAATCAGCTTTGGGGCCTGGGACAATGGATACTTTATAGCCAAATAGAAGAAAGGTCATGGCCTTCAATTCACATTCTTCTCATACTAAACTAGGAGACCTCGTAATTTATTTCAGTTTTAGAGCAGAGATTTGAATTTCATTAGTTCAACAGTTTTTTTTGGGGAGGGTCGTCAGTTGTGCATTGGCTGTTGCTTACCTACAGTAATTATATACCTAGATTGCAGATTTTCATAAATAAATCGTTTTTCTGTTAATTAATCCAACCTTTTCCCTCTCTTGTGTGTGCCCTCTCATCCCCTTTTGTTCTTATCATCATTAAGAGTTTCAAACTTGCAATTCTTTCATTCAGCTATTCCGGTGATGAGATCTTAACTAAAATTTCACAAGGTGAAACAACTTTGATTTGGTTATCTAGTGGTGGTGAAACGGTTTAAAGCTATCCTATGTATGAAGAGCAGAACCTGTTCATGAGTTCTATTTGACTTACAACTATATGCTAAATCTAGACATTCTTGAATCCCCCCCCCCCCCCAAAAAAAAAAATCAACAAGAGGTCAGGACCTTAATTATTTCACCTAAGGTTATTTTCTTTTTCGTGGCTTTTTTTTTAATCATTTTCGTTCATATACAACGACGGAAAACGAATCCTCGATCTGGTTGGTGTCTAAGTTGCAGTTCTTGTCTAAATGTCAGAAATTTTCGATGTGTTGCTGAGATATAGATCCTTTGTGTATCGTCCTAGATTTGCAAGGATAAAGTTGAAAAGCTGAGGTTTGGATTACTAGCCTCACAGCTCTCTACAGGTGAAGGTCCAGGCGATGGGTGGAGTGATGAAGGTCTTTCCTTTCATGTAAAGCTACCTACCCCAACACTATCTTATGTTTTCTTTTTTTCAGTCTCCCTTTTTCTTTTGAAGAAAAAAATTCACTCCTTTATGCTATGAAATGGATGCACTTATGTGTCCGATAGAATCAGCTCTGCATTCTGAGAAGGCAAACGTAGCTTCAGAGAATACAAACATGTGGGTGAAAGGATCTGCTTCAAATGCTCTTCGAGTTAGTGTCTCTAGTGCATTATGCTCTTCCAGTTCCAGTCATGGGCCTTCTTAAGCCATTGGAGTCAACTGTGGTTTTGGAAGCTGTTCGCATTTGGCAACGGAACTTATAGTGTCTTGGGCCACAGAGATCAGGAAAGTGTACGTTATCCGAGAGATGTGGAATCTCTATCTGGTTTTACAACAATTTCAGTCGCATGTGGGGTGTGGCTGCATCCTGCAGCCGTGGTTAAAGTTATTATCACTCAGTTCAATTCTAGTGTCTCATTAGGAAAATTATTCACTCGGGAAGATGGCAATAAAATTGTCTTGGTCAAGGGGACAAAGGAGTCACGGCCAAAACCAACTTGTGTACCATCATTTATTGAGCACAAATTTTACAAAGTTGCTTGTGGACATAGTTGACTGTTGGATTGACCACATCAGGTCAATATTTATAACGGAGACTGCAGTTTATAGTCAGCTTGGCAATCCTTGTTTGTGAGGAGTGGCGATCCCTGTTTGTGAGGGGAAGCAACCTTGTTTGGTAGAAGGTAAGCTTACTAGTAAGACTGTTGAAGAGATCGCCTGTGGTGCATATCATGTGGCAGTATTGACTTCAAGGAATGAGGGTTATACTTGCAGAATGGGAGCTAAGGGTAGGCTGGGCCATGGAGACATTGAATACAGGAAAATGCCAACTTTGGTTGAAGCTTTGGAAGATCGACATGTTAAATTTGTTCCATGTGGTTCAAACTACGGAGCGGCTTTATGTCTGCATAAGTGGATATCTGGTGTTCAGCAGTCCCAATGTTCATCTTGCAGACGCGATTTTGGATTTCCTCCGGAAAAAAAATAATCATAATAATTGCTACGATTCTGGACTTGTGCACTGCCATTCATGTACTTCAAAGAAAAGCATTAAGGGCTGCTCTTGCTCCAAATCCCAGTAAAGCTTATCATGCATGTGATTCTTTTCTTGTGAAACTCAGTAAAGTTTCAGAAGCTGTTAGCTAGTGGAAGGAGTTCTGGGCCGCATCCCTCAGGAGTACTGCCTTTTAATATGGATTTAATTAACCAGTTAGACACAAAAGCAGTGAAGAAGCTAAAGAAAACTGCCTCGTCCCAAACACCTTTCACGGTTACAGATCAAAGATGCTGTTCTATCCAGTAGCGAAGATGTAAAACACGCGATACCAAAGCCAGCAGTTCCACCAAGTGGTGCTAGTTCCACTTCCTCGCTAGTGTCACCCTTCTCACGAAAGCTGAGTCCTTCACATTCTGCTACACCAGTTCCTGTGGCATCTGGTCTGTTTTTCCCCAAAAGCGTTGCTGACAGTTTGAAGAAGACTAATGGACACTTAAATAAAGAAGTAATTAAACTGTGTGTTCCTAGTTCCCACCTCAAGTTCCCTTTCAGTAATTTTTATTAAAATTCTTGTTTTGACAGTGTTGTATTTGGCACGGTCGAAAGCTTGATGCAACAATGCAAACATCAGAAGTTAGAGCTTCAGAAATCTATATAGAGAGCTCAAGAGGCAGTTGCACTTGCTGCAGAAGAATCTGTCGAGACTAAAGCTGCTAGGGAAGGGATCAAGTCGTTTATCGCACAGGTAGGGAAGTAATCAAGTCGCTTGCCGGTATTTTACCCAAACCCAAAATACACTCGATCCCTATTTTACCTGTACCTGAATACATCGAACTTGTATTTACCCCGTCCACCCAAACTGAGAGGTTTATCTGGCACCATTACTTCACACTCTGTAGTCTGTTCTCGTTCCTTCCTCTAAGCTCACGGCTAACGGTCATCACCAAAAAAAGAAAAAATAAAAAAAACACTCTAAAACTCGTCCAAGAGCTAAATCTTCCAAGGCCAATTTCTGATCTATTTCGACCTACCCAAATGTCTGGCTTTACATATTTGTGTGTGCTCATTCTTCGCTTTTTTAAAATCATTGAACTATTCTTCTTTTACAGGAAACTTTACTTTTTTTTATAAGATGGTCAGTTATGCACCATAAAACTAGTCGCATCATGTAGAATAAGATCCTTAGGTCCATAAAAGCATCCTTTGGAACATTGATACAAATGTTTTATGATTTGAGTTTCTTTTATTTGAGGGGGGGAGGGGGGAGGGGGGAGGGGGCTCAAGAAACTAAATTGTAGTACTACTATGCCTCAACTTCATGACCATACAAAGGAAGGCAGAAGACACATGAGTTGAGTCACTAATCATTCCTAAGAAGTCTTTGGATATGAGGTCTTTTGTTTTTGGAAAAACTATCAGTAAATTCCTTTATTCAGATTGTTTGAAATTTGTGGGTGAAACTACTAGTTCATATGTATGGGAAATATGTCATAGAATGACACTGTTAGTTTTCAACAGCATATCTTTTAAAGAGTATAAAAATGCATAGTGAGATCATATATGCCCAACAGTTAGCAATGCAGCACTATAATACTTGTTTTGTAATTGCGTATGATTTGATTTAATTTAAGTGTTAATATTTTTGAGGAAAAAGTGTGCCTTAGTTCTTTTCTTTTCCATCAATCGCTTCCATACATACCTATGTGCTTATCTTATTTTCATTATTCAGCAATTTATTCTGAATAAGCAATTGATCAATATTCGGGACACCTGAAAGGGGACAGTAGTTGGAATCCATCCTTAGGATGTATAGAATGACGAGTCCTTGAAGTTTAAGCTTCCTAGCTAAGATCCTAGACATACCATCTCGGGTTCCTGGACTAGTTTTCACTTGCTTTTATCTTTTAAGGCATCATAATCATTTTTGTTTTGAGAAATGGCTCTTTATGTTGTTTGTAAAATCTTCATCCTTGTTTGATCATATAAGGTAACAACTCGGATCATCCTATTTCCATCATAGAGACCGACCTCAACCTTATAACATGACGTTCTCTATAGGGAGTAGGGACATAATTTTCCTACATAGGATCCAAGCACAAAACCCATTTTCCCCCTCACCGCGCTTGTTAGGAGCGACGACTTAGGCCATTCATTGTATCGTTTTTGTCGTTTCATTGAAAGCTAATTAATTATAAAAATATTTTTATTCAATTATCTATTAAACCAGGTCTAGATTTGCATTAACTGTTCGAATTAAATCTACTAGGGTTTAAATTAGGTCTCCTTTCCCTAAACCAACTCAGATTATCCCTTCAAGCACTATAAAAGGGGACTAACCCCTCGAATTAAAGGCATCAAATTTAAATCGGAAAATCAAAGAGAAACACATTAAAAAATTGATGAGGAAACACCATAAATTTGGGAGAGAACACTAAGAGGTTCAAAGAACCTAACCAGACCCTTCTCAAATTCATCCTCAAACCCCTTCAAGGCACAAGTCAAGCTCAATATTTCGCGATCCTGGGATTCTCTAAGTCACTCAGGCTCAAACCCTCACTTTTTCTCTCTACTTTCCTTCTTTTTAGTTTATTTAATTTTTTGATAAAGCTGCAACTTGTAGGTAGTATCCCCATTTGCTGTAATGTTTTGAATTGTTTCTTTTGAATTCTTTGGACTAGCCTTATACTTTGATTGCTATTATCTGAATTTGTGACTGTAATATGTTGCATGTTTGTTATTTTAAGTGCAATTAGATTAAAGTTCTCCGTATTGGTTGATAGAGGTCATCGATGATGACGGATGATGTTGTGATGCATTCCATCACGACATGGTACCTTTGTCCCTAAATCTGAATCCTCGATTCGCAACTATGAAGTCTAATTGTCCCCACACCAGAGATTACTCAGGGGCTTTTCGAAAACCTTTTTAAAGTAAACTTAACATCCCTTTTGGTATCCCTTTGCTAATCAATAAACATGTGGTATGGCAAATTCTGGCACTTGTACCATGCATCGTATCCTTTCTAAGCCCAAGTCACAAAGGTTCATGTTCACCACATACTCATAGAAAGGCAACATGAACGACTGTTGGATCGTCAAGTCTGCACTTTTTCCTTTGTGTTCTAATGTTTCCTACTCAAATCCTTTCTGTAAGGAGTTCTATCTATTGTATTTTAATTGATGACAACATGAAAAGATTGCTTGAGGAAAGGGCTTCATCAGTCCTAATATTACATAGTTTTATTTACTCTTTTGCCCCGAAAAATAAAGGCACTCTGCACTAGCAACACATTGGCTAATAACTTCACCAACTACTGAAAGCTATGTAAGTAGGTGAAAAGGCAGACTATCTTATCATCGAAAACAACAAACCAACACACTTCCATCAGACAACTTATGTTAAGGTATAGTACTTTCCTCTACTATATTATATTTATATTTTATATAGTTACTGTCACCTGTTTTATTAGTATTTCTTAGTTCATCCTTTGCTGTTTATCCTTAGTTTTTTTTATAAAATATTTTCATAAAATCTTTTTTTTCTATAAAATATTTTCACAAAATCTTTTTTTTTTTTGGTGGGTCTCTTTGAATTAGCCTCTCTACAGGCAGGAATGCTTGTAGAGGTAAGGTTGTCTATAGTTGAATCTCCGCAAACCCAATAAAAGCGCAACCACATTGGGAGATGTTGTTTCCATCAGACAACTTAGAATAGGGTTTTAAAATAAAAACCCAATCGCAGCCAAAAGGCAAGCCATAATCAATGTCACAAACACTATGAAGTCCTCTCATTTTCAAGTAAACCTTACCTGAACTTAACTTTTCTAAATAGCACTGAAATTATTTCTATTAACATGAATTGAACTTATTTTTGCTAAAAAAACCTATTTTTCCTAAACTAAATGAAACTCATTTAGGGGTTATTTGGTGAGATAAAATGGAATGAAACTTCAACCTTAGGTGTCAAGTTCCACTCTTTTCTATTTGGTGAGCGATTTAAAGGGATGGAACTTAATACATAGGAGTATCAAATTCTCCCCAATCTTAGGGAACTTAAACCCTCTCATTTCCAAGGGGGTTCAAATTCCCAACCCTCTGCAATCAACACTATTGTTGTTGTTGTTGTTATTGTTGTTGTTAATATTAATTATAATTATTAATATTAATTATTATTTTTATCATTAATTATTATTATTATTATTAATTATTACTAACATTAATGATAATAATTATTAATATTACTTAACAATAATATTCCTAATAATTATTTTTAATATTAATAATAATCATTATTATTATTATTAATCATTATTATTAGTCATAATAATAACATTTATTATTATTAATTATTATTATTATTACTATTATTGTTATTATTAATCATTATTATTGTTATTGTTACTTGTTTTTAAAATAAAATAGCTTTGATTCCATTCTCTGATCTACAGGCAAACAATAAGGATTGAAACTTAATTTCAATCATTTTCTCTCCAAACACATGAATTTAGAATTCAAATTTCATCCTTCATCCCTCAAGGATCATTCTTTGATTCCATTTTTCATCATCAAACAGGGCCTTATATTAAATTCTATATTTATTTTTGCTAAATTGAACTTATTTTCTTGAATTGAACTGCATTAATTGGCTCTTTCTCAATAGAACTGATATCCCGATAAAAAATAAATCGAAGAAAACATAACCTTAATCAACCAATATTGCCCAAAACACTGGTGCATACTCCCAATGAACATGTACGATGGATTAACAGAGTACCAAACAACAGTTTTTTAAAGTTAAATAGCATCAATCTTACGATACTTTTGAAGGTTATCTAACCCTCTTACAACCAAAAAGTTGGCATATCAATACCTCTAAAACGGGAGCCTTCTGTGCCATAGTAACCACATCTTGATATTCTTGTATCACACCCCCAAATTGATCTCATATTTGGTGCATGAAATTGAAAACATTAAATCACACCACGGCATAACTACTCTTATCATGCCTAAGATGCCAACGGGCTAGCCAATAAGCTTCATCCATTGTTCTCCCTCATTTAGGCTTCGGCGAGTTCCCCCCTGCATAGCAGCTGCCAAAGATTGATGGCCAAAGACCACATATCAATGCAGAGGCATGCCACCGCTGGAGTATTCAACGTCCTGAAAGTAACGAGTTCATCATCAGGGAATTAAGAATTAAAGATTTCAAATCCAATACAAATCCGATACCCCAAAAATTGTCTTGACGTGGGAAAAACTTCACTGTAATGATCAAAGGTATATAAGACATCCACAGAGCTATGGGAATGAAAACATATAGATCATTGTCTAGTAAAGTAGTAGTGAAAGGACCAAGGCTAGTACATGAGACGCATCATCATACATTTATTACAATAATTTTTAGAAGAGTAGCACATCGAAGGACCAGTCCCACAAGGGCTATCATAATTATCTCAATGCCAACGTGATCTTTGCAACATTCAAACACCAACAGCTTCCCAGCTCAACAAAATCCCACCCATATCAACCAAAGTCACTAAGATTCAAATAACTCTCCATACTCCTTGAACATCTCCACCAATCACCCGTTGACCATCTGTATCCTTTAATGGGAATAATTTGCATCAACACAGCAATAAAATGATTCTTATCTAGCAACCTTCTGGAGAAGATGGGGGAGCAGGAGATAGAAGTAGCCACCACACAAGCATCCCCAAATGAAAGCTTTAGATTTTAGAATACCAAACTTTTTCTTTTTGTTGGGGGAGGGGGTAACAGGATGAGTTGGGATTGCAATGTTGCAACAACGACGACAAGGTGTAAACCAGATACTACAAGTTTTACTTCAGCCAGTGTTATGTTGGTGCTCTCTCTAAGGGCTGAAGCCACAAGTTGGACTCCCGTAATTTTGGCCTTACCTGGACAAAAGATTTAACACGCTTTTTCCAAGATGTAAGCTTTACTTAAGCTCTATCACTTTGTAATAACAACGCTAACTTTTGCTAGGGATCTTAAAACTACATTGCTCGGACTCAGGTAAGGGTGTCAGACATGGGCACATATCCGCGTGTCCACCTGTCTCAACCAAAAATTTAGGACATGAAGACTCTATCAAGCAACACGGATTTTACGTAGGAGCAATTTTTTGTTATGCTTATTATGCAATTTTTTTATTTACTTAATAGTAGCAAAATATCTTTTAAGGAAAAAAAAGACCAGAAAAAAATAATATATATTTAAGTCTAGTGTAGTTTTAAGTATAATTGTAATTTGTAACCCAAAATCTTTCCATCATTCACAGCCCAAAAAAAAGAAAAATCTTTTCATCAAATAAAAGAGTAAAAAAGAAATGAGCCACAAGGCCTAGACCTATAACCCAGAATCTCTCTCTATTAAGTTTTTAACTGGGATTGGGGCCGGTGTCAATGCCCCAAACCAGAATGTCTTCTTTTACTGTTCCTTTTTTGACTTCTTTTGATTTACATTTACTGTTCTTTTAATTGATATCCAAGATAGATAGAAAAAGAAGGGATGAACTCCACGTGCATAACCAAAAACCTGACTCTTCAGTCTTCACTAGCTGCCCAAACAGAGAGACGAAAGGGAGGCCAGCCTGGGAGAAATGTTTTTTTGATTAGGAGCCTGGGAGAAATGTTGAAGCGTGAACAGGAACTAGTTATTGTTGCGATACTGCCCCCATCTCTGTTTCTTCTTTTTATGACGCAACGCTTCTCCAATTTCACCCATCTTTCTTTCACTGGAGGCACACTGTCTTCACTATCATCATTGCCTTCTTCTTCTCCAGTTCGCACTCGCACAGGTCTGTTAGGGTCATCGCTTAGCCATGTCCCATTGCCACCGGCCAGGTCAAACCCATATTCTGTGTCCGAGCCCGCATCATGTCATGTCGACATGGGTGTGTTGGCCCAAAGAGCCGAGTCAGAGCCCCATAGCTTAAAAAGTTGGCAGTAGGATTAGACCTCCCTAACACAAATTGAATGCAGCAGCAAACAATAAGGCATCCTCCTCCTTCGAAGTGAGTATTAGCGACAGGTATGGTTGACAGCAGAAATGGATTCACCGACTCTTCACATCCGAAGGAGACAGGCAGTTCAATCAACAAGTAGATGTGTAATAGGGTAATGAAACTATGCCTTCTTTGGAAGATGGAGAAACAACTGAAAAGCATTCAGGAGTGAAAAATGTCGCATTCACCTTCAGTCCGCACTTACCTTACCCACCATAGTCGCTACAATAACTCAATGGATTGTAGAAGGTAGGATTAAAAAGCAAAGGAGAGACAGGCAAAGAGAGGTCATTTTTCTCAAGGAGGTGGCTGAAGGGGGTTCTAACCAAAGGCAAAGAATATAAGGTCCACAGAAGTTACCTCTATAATTCAAATGAGAAGGGGCATTTTCTGTTGGACCCTAGAAGCCAAAGGCCTAGATGACATACCATTCAACAACATTGAGTAGTGGAGCGCAGTTCACGGAAACATTATGCATTAGTCCATTGTAATCCTTAAAGATGCCTTTCATTGCTCTTATTCTTTTGGTGCACATGGCAACTTCCCTTGGTAGTTTATCTAGAAGTCAATGACTAATGAATTCCCTTCTTGGGTCAGGAAGTAGCAGAAAGAACAGATGATAAAGCACAAAGCTTAGATTAAAAAAGCCAGAGGCGCAAAAAAGCGCAAAGGGTCCTGGAGCCCGGGGCGCGGGCTTCGAGGAGAAGGCACGGGCTTTTCAGACGCGAGGCACACTTTGACTATAAAATGCTCCAAAATCATTCCCAAATCATATTTCTTTGAAAATAATGTAGATAATGACTTCAAGTAAGGAATTAAACATCAAAATAACCACGAATAACATTGCATATAGTCATAAAGCATGATAACGTAACATCATAGTTTCTCAAAGCACACGCCATAAGATAGTAGAAGTCTTAAAATACACAAACTAGCAGAGCCATACAAGGAAAGCATAAAACACATAGCACACAAAGCAAAATAGCTCATAAAGGTGAACTAAGCATCTTCCATTTAAGTAATTCAACCCAAAAATCAACACCACAAATGAGTTCACTACAATTTTCAACCACAAAAAAAAAAAAAAAAACGCACAACCAATTAAACAAAGCAATAAATAATTAAAAGTTTAAAAGTTAAAACATAAACCCTTCAAATTAAATTGAAGGCCCTGCTGCGTGGAAATTAGACAGAAGGGGGAGGTTTAGATTTTAGAGTTTAGACAGGGGGGTTTTCGAGAGACAGAAAGAAGGGAAGATGGGCACTGTAGCTGTGCACTGTAGCTGCACCCTTCAAGCAAAGAGAGACAGAGAGACAGAGAGAGAGAGAGAGAGAGAGAGAGAGAGAGAGAGAGAGAACTCGAAACCTCTTCCATGGGGTTCGACTCACTAAGAAGGAGGAGGAGGAGGAGGATGGTGGAAAAATAAAAGTAGAAAGGAGCAGAAGACCATTTACCCGTTTGCACTAAGCTAGGGTTTGCCGCTGAACTGAGAAAGGAGGAAGGAGAAGAGCAGTCTGAGAAGCAGAGAGGTTCGAATGAGGAGGTGAGAAGCAGTCTGAGGCTTCTCAGTCTGATTTGTAATTTTTTTTTCCATTTTTTCTCAAATAGTACATTAAGATCCAAAAAGCGCGCGCCCCACGCTTGGAAAAAAAGCCCAGAAAAGCGCAAAAAGCGCGTGCTTAATGAATGGGCTGCGCCTGACCCCTTCCTAGGCGCAGAGGTGTGGGCTTCGGGCTTTTACGCGCCTAGGCGCGCCCTGGGCACACTTTTTTAAACTAAGGCACAAAGCTGGTAAAGTATTGGTGCATCTCCAAAGCGGACAAGGAAACAGCTGATCACCCACATTCCATGGTGAATTCGCTGGAGCCCTCGTGAAGTCGCTCGAGCTCTCTGGAAGCTAGTTCTGAATTACTTGGGCATGCCCATGGGTGGTACCAATTCTGTTAAATGCCGTCTCTTGGCTTGGGATGTATTCTCTGGCAGTAACAAAGAAGTCGTATAGAGTTATCCCTTGTGCTATATTTTGGAATATTTGCACCGAAAGAATAGAAGATCCTCCAATGCTATAAAAATGGCTCACCAACAAAGAAAGATAAATGGCGCAAGAATTGTTCATTTTTTGGAAAATGCAAATTTTGTCATCTTAGGCAGGATTCACACTAGTAGAGCACCAGGAGTTGTTCGAGCTTCTTATCATAGTTATCGTTGTTGTTTGCGAACCATTGGTCTTTGTAAGTTGTAGAAATTGTTGGACTTTTTGAGTAGCAAATAGTCGCTAAGTAGGATGTTGCATTGCATCTACATTTTTTGATCCTCATAAGATCTTGCCTTGCCAAATTATTCTTCCTTTGGGAGGTTAAGCGAAACATGACCAACGTCATTGTTTGAGTAGAAGGGAACACCATAAAGAGGAACCAATGTCATTGTTTGAGTAGAAGGAAACACCATAAAGAGAGGCTAGTGTTTCCCATTTCGTACAGATCTTTTTTCTTTTTTGGATAAACTAATTGTATTAAAAACGCATTACGTGATAGGCAACACTCGTACAGTCAGAACCCAAAAACTAAGCTGCAAAAGTTTACAATCCAACTCCATATTATGAATATTATACACCTAGGTGAGCTATCACCTTCAGTAAACATAACCAACTTCCCACAAGAAACCCTAGCATAATTCTACATCCAGTGACACAAAATGACAGAGAAACTGCTCCCAATCAAGATACTCCTGCTAAGACAACCAATCTCATTAAACTCATAGAACCTTAATATCTTCCACTTCCTCTCGACTTCCACAGCCCTTTCTCAAAGGAAGAGAACGACAATTCAATTAATATGAGTAGCCAGGTGCATTTTAAGATCATGCCTTTCTCCTGTTCAAGGGTACGGCTAAGCATATCTTGTCTTCCCACATACTCTAGACCTAGTGGTGATGCGAAGTAGGGTAGTTGGGTACCCACCATTAAGAGTCATAAAAGAGACAAAGAAAGAAACAAGATGACCTATATTAAATATAGATAAGCCAAGACATGGGACGCTTAGACCACTACCACGTGACATATAATGTACTAACATCTAAAGGAAACACCATTGTCTTCAAACCTCTAAAAAATCCTAGCCCAAGTACCATATATGAAAACGTATGCTTATTTCCTTGGATGAAATGCTCATTGACACAATCTTGAATCCTTAGCGAGTTAACGTACTTCTAATCATAAC
This sequence comes from Carnegiea gigantea, assembly GCA_029747015.1. Taxonomy (NCBI): domain Eukaryota; kingdom Viridiplantae; phylum Streptophyta; class Magnoliopsida; order Caryophyllales; family Cactaceae; genus Carnegiea; species Carnegiea gigantea. The sequence continues at coordinate 653,207 of JAKOGI010000349.1, read as the reverse complement.
GTCAAACTCATGATGCAACTATTCTCAAGCAATCAAACTTTCACAACATATTTTCCCTCCATCTCTTCTAGCCTTTCATGCCCAGCCATTATTTCCTCTCATCAAGGACAACTAGCGACAAACACTAGGTACATAACTTACCCAATTCATACATAAGGCTATAGACACAAATAAACTAATAAAGATGAACTAACTTGCAACATCAATAAGCTCTTCAGTCTTAACCAATCAAATCCAGTAAATCAGGATAATGCACTCATTAGCAGGGCACTTTTGCATTATTCTTTTCACAAGACTTTTTTTTTAAAAAAAAAAAAAGGAACAAGCAAAACTAATTAAGAAAAGAATAAAAATTAACTATAGAACCTGAGGTGGTGGTAATGATGAAACCCAATCAGATGGATGTGTTGGGAGAAGACCCAGAGTGTTCAGCTGCCAGTTCGAGAAAATGTTTTAGAAACAAGACATAACACAGATGCATGGTATTTCCATCATGATATCAAAGCATCCAGTGAAGTTCACCTTCCAGATACCAAGGCCAAGACCTGCCAAATTAAGAGCAATGCAGAGCAACTTGGGTCCAAGAAGCTCGACCTTGCTATCCTTGTAAGGCTCAAAAACTGCAAAACATTAGCCAATTTAAATGTCAACAAGAACTTCTAAATAGAAACAAAACAAACCATGCTAGGTGACCATTTCTCTTGTATTATAAACTTAGTGGCATAAAGGAAGGCACGAATTTCGTAGTAAGAAAAACATGCTGAAGATTGTACCTTTTCCAACCCCTTGAAGAGCACTTATGGGCTGCCACAAAGCTGAAAATGTTATACCAATACTGAACAAATGAACAGTGCTTCCAGCCATCCACATCATGAAGCCCATCATCATCAAGTTTTTGAAAGGAGATTGTGCCACTTCCCAAGCTTTCTGATAGCATATGCAAAGATTTTCAAAAACGAGAATATTACATGCTTGCATAAGGCAGCTAAGCATGCAAAGTGACAAGGACAGGAGAACCTAAAATATATTACAACAGAATCTTTGTAGAATAAAGGAAAGCTCAAATCAGAATCTTTGTAGAATAAAGGAGAGCTCAAGTGGTAAAATCACTCTTGCATCAACCTTTACTTTAGAGATTCAATTCTCCTGTAGCAGAAAGTTGAGTTCTGAGAATATCCACCCCCCTCCCCGTGCTTTCCCAGTTTCCCCCAACTCCAAGCTCCACCCTAATACAAGGTCGCATTAGGAGGGTCCATCTTACGTACACTCCCACCCCTCCCCCCTCCCCAGTGCACCAAGAAAAGGGGGCCGGGAGGAAGGTCCCTCTCTTCCTCCCTACACACAAGAAAATATTGAAACCTGCATTGCCCTCCCAAAGCATTAATTTTTCCACATGATCTTTGGTCCCACTAACAACCCTCAAAAAGATAACAAAAGAGTTCGACACTTAGTTTAGAACTTTAGATATCCAAAACCCAAATTCTTAATTTCGTTCTAATCAGTTGATTGTTCAGTAAAAAATCGAATCATATACATCCACAAACACCCCTGTATCGATTATAGTCTCTAAAGAGGTGGGATTTGACATCTAATAAACAATTCAAAAGCAATCCTTTCAGGCCAAATCGGCTTGGTCATTCCGTGGATATATAAGATAATATGAACACCACCCGCGGGCGGGGGGGAGGGGTGATTGCACAGAGATCCAGAAGGCACCCCCTTTTCCTGCTTAGAATCAGCCACATAGAGATTCTCAATACATTTACAGATAAAAGCTTTCAACCGCAAAATCTAGACAAATCAAGTCATAACAATCCATAACTCCCCACCAATCCAAATCACACAAATCGCCATATCCAAAAACAAATCACTTAAACAAACAAACAACAAAGCCAAGGGCACAGACAGAGAATACTACAACATGAACCCTAGATTGAAAAGAGGAACAATAATTAAAACCTGAGCTTTCCAATTAGCTTCAGCCTCCTTCTTTTGGCGACTGAGAGAGGAATCATCCTGAATTAATCATCAACAGCAAGAAGACAAGATTAAAAATTTGACCAAAATCAATGCATCAGAAGCAGTACAAAGGGGGAGAAACAGAGAGAAAAAAGACCTGATCTTGGGAGGCACGGGTGAATCCAGGAGGATCGGGAAAGTCACGAGAAGAAGGCGCAGTTGAACTGTCAGCAAACTCAACTGCCCATCTTCGACCTCCTGCATTCATCACTCCTTTCCCCTTCTCCATCGCTAATTATTGCTGGAATTGACGACCAAGAGGAGTTCCTCTTTCTTCTCCCTTCTTCAGTTCTTCTACTTTGTTGATTATTTTGCTGGTTGTTGAACTGTTGGACGAGGATGTCGGATTGACTTTTCTCTAAGATGTTGGGCCGACTCCCCCTCTTTTTGAGTGAGATGGCCCAACTTTCACTGGTGCCAAATTATTTCTTTGTTTTCCCGTTCCATCAAAAAGGAAACTTCCGGCTATAAAAACGGTAGCCCGATGCACCAGTATTTCGCGTTTACGTAGGATCTGGGGAAATGAGAAACCCCAAAGGGTGAATTATAGGCAGCTTAACCTAACTTTGTCAGTGGCTGATTCCACAGCTCGAACCCGTGACCTTTTGGTCACACGGAGACAACCTTACCATTACTCCAAGGCTCCCTTTCAAACTTCCGGCTATAAGTAGTGGCAAAATCAAGCTGACTTGATGAGCAATTGAGCCTGAGTCAAGCTCAAGCCTATTCATTGAGGTTATTGAATCGAATCCAGTCCTAGCATGGTTAGCTTAGTTCAACTTAGGTGGTTTCGTTTCTTTTCTTTACCACATTTATTTACGAAATAAATTTGCACGCATGTTTTCTTGGAGCTTAAATTTTTTATGATTTTGAATGTGATGAGAGAAATTCATTGTTATACGATATATGTTACATGGTTATATTTAAGATTCAAGTTTAGGTTAGTGACTTTTTCTTTGCAATATTTCTCTTTCCCCATCTCATGTTTCCTAAATTCATTTTTAAATTTAAAATTTTTATTTTGGCTAAATTAATGTTAAATTTAAATTTTTTCCAAAGCAAAAGAAGGGAAAAATTGAAAAGTCGAGATGAAAATCTAATAATGTAAGATCAAATCCAAGTCAAAACCCCAACTTTTTAAACTTAGCAAATGTTCTGTCAAGCTCAAGCCCTTCTCATTCATGACCAAATCGGTCAAATTTAGGCTCAGCTCGACATCGTCACGCCTCTATTCCTTTGTTGAATTAGATCCCTCACACCATATGACCGAGAAAATAGTCCTAGGCTATGTGATAGCGAGACATGGGGATTTTGAGACTGATCATTTGAAACAAAGGTTTTGGAGGGTGAACACCACAAAAAATAGAAATTATTTTTTAACATTCTTAATACCAAAAGAATTTTGTTTTCATAAAAAAAATACTAATAGAATTTTACACTTTTACTCTAATAAGTTTCGAAGGAAAAAAGAAAGATGGTGTGCATATTAGGTTAACTAGGGCTCTGGAAATTTAATTCCCCAAGTTGATGTGAGAAACTAATAGGTATAGATCAAAGTACGAGATAACATAGCAACATTTCTCACAATAACTCATGCCCCCCCCCCCCCAAGTCACCTAAGTCCAAGGGAATCTACTCTCAACCCAAAGATCAATTTCACAATGTCATGTTCGGCTTTGCTGTTCAATATCACCAACCAAACGGGGCCCAAATTTGGTGCAACATGATTTCTTGAAAAGATATCTTAAGTCTACTTTAGAAATATCAAATAAAATTCCTAAGCTAGTTGCATTTCCATTCCCTAAATTTTGCATCATTCCAAGGTTGTGCACCAACTCATATAGGGCGTGCAACAGGCTAAGTTTGTATGACCAACTGATGCAACTCACAATTTCTGGTACTACTTCAATATGTCTACTTTAGTCTCATACTAATTGAGGATCTATTGGGATGTATATGTAATTTACTGGTAATATATTTTACTACATATAGAAGGCTAGACTTCCAGGTTTGGATGAGCCATTCATTCTTTAAATCTCACATAGTATCAGAGCCAAAAAGAGTCTTATAAACTCTCTACTCCTGATTCGTTTTTTTTCCCTGCTACCTAGGGTTTTCGCTGCCTCGTTTCCTAAGCAACGCAATCCCAACCTCTTTTCTCACCTTTCCGTGTTGCTAGGGTTCTGCTCTATCTCCCCAATTTACATGGCAGCTCGGGTAGGTTCCGACGACTCCACACCTACCTCTCTGGTCGAGCGTACCCCCTAGCCAGTTTCCCAGCCCTCCTTGATGGCCTCATCATTGGTCCTTCACTCGACTCCTCTTTGGCTCGGGCTTTCTGCACCATCGCGGCCACCACTCTCCTTGGTTGTTTCCCACTCCTTGTTGTATCTCACCTCGACTCCCACTCTACCGCTGACCTTGTTGGTGTCATTCATGGAGGCAAGCATGTCCTCCATGATGCCGTCTCTCACAGCACCCTTCTACATACACCAGCCTATGTCTTCTGCGATCCCATCCATCATAGCTCCCTTCTACGTGAACCTGCCCTTCCCATCGGTGGGTTTTGCTAACCCGACGCCCTTCCTACCGGCTAGTTGTACTCAACCGACGTGGGTCTCATCTGTCAACCTACCGTGGGATGGTCTTGGGGGTCTCCCACCATTAGCCCTGACTATTTGGACAGTGAATGTTATGACTTATGTGACTGCAATTTTGGTGTCCGTTGATGATTTTCTGTCTTGGCGTACCCAATTTACTGGCTCTATTATCATGCGTCAACTGCAGGGGTTGCTCAATGGATCCATCTCTCCACTATCATCTCATGTTCCTACAGTTCTCGGCACCACTTAGTCGAATCCTAGTTATGCACACTAGCTTTGCACTGATCAGCTGGTACATGCAACAATTTCTAAGGTTACACTAAGCAAAGTACATGATTTGTCTCATTTGTTGCAAGTCTTGCAACACTTAGAGCCCCGATTTAACAAGGCTAGTCTAGTACGGTCTCTTGATGTCAAACGAATGCACACTGATATTCATTTGGAAGCTGATCAAACCATGGATTTGTACTTGAGGACTATTAAGACTATTGCTGATTTCCTTGCTACAATTCAATCTCCTATATCGGATCTTGAATTGATTTAACCTACCACTGGCGATTTATCCAAGGATTATGATTCGTTCATTGCTACTTTTTCCATGCTCCTTGGTTCTAACTCTTTTGATGATTTACAATATAAACTGTTGATTCATGAACAACGTCTTAATTATAAGAAAGATTGTACATTGCATATTCAACAAGCCTTTGTTGCCACCACTAGTATGCTCAAGGTTCTAGGGGTGCTAAACCGAATGGTAATCAAAAAGGAAATTGCAATAATTGTAACAAAGGTGGCCGTGGTCGGAACAATTGGAATAACAATAAAAATGCCTCTTCTCAGAATTCACAGTCTCAACACACTACTTCCAAGAGTGCGCCAACAGGTACTATTTTATGCAATGTAGTTGTCTCATCGTTCAATAATTATCATAAGCCTAGTCCTGTTATTAGTCATTCATCTGTAGGAATGAATCAATCTGAGGGGATCTTAAGCTCTCACTCTAATATTGTCTGTTAGATTTTTCATGCCCATGGTCATTCAGCCATAAACTGTCCAAACCGCTATACTCCTCGCTCACAGTCAGTGTTCCCAGCATATTTTACCTTCAATCCTATGTTTATAGATGAATAGGTTTGGTAGTCCCAGCCTCTTGTATGACATCTGATGATGGTAAGTTAGTTTCAAAATCTGTTTATTCTAGCAATGCTATGGTTAAAGTTGGAGATGGTACACTACTTCTAGCTGCTCATACTGGTAATTCGGTCCTTCATACCTATCACCGCCCATTAACCATCAAGCATATTCTTCATGTTCATCAACTTCAACATAACTTGCTTTCTGTCAGATAGTTGTGACGGGATAACAATTATAGTGTTATGTTTGACTCTTCCTATGTTCGTGTCCAGGACAACACCATAAGGATGTTCTTCTGCAGGCCTCTAGTTCGGGTCCCGTGTACACTATTTCTGTTTCTTCCTTACCTGCCACCATTCCTGCGAATACAGCCTTGACAAAGTCTGGCAACTTTTGGCATCGCCGGTTAGGACATTGTGGAGCTCATACTTTAAATTTTTTTAAGAAAAACAGTTTTGTTTAGTTTAAGTCAGTTTTCTCCAACAGTTCTAGGTCTTGTCGCTTAGTTTAATCTCATAGGCGTCCAATTACTTCTGTTGAACATAGAATAAAGTCTACATTACATTTAATTCATTCTGATGTTTGGTAGTCTCATGTGTTATCTCATCACGATTTTAAATATTATGTTTCTTTTATTGATAATTATTCGCGCTTTACATGGATTTATCCAATGAAACGTAAATCTAAGGTCTATGAGTTGCTTACTAAGTTTAAAGTTTTGGTTCAAAACTTATTTAACTGTCAAATAAAAATGTTTCAAAATGATGAAGGATGGGAATTTGACAACACTCCTATGTTGTCCTACTTTGCAACTCATAGCATTAATTTTTGCAAGTCTTGTCCTAGCACTCAGCAACAAAATGGGGTCATTAAATGCAAGCATCGACACATACTTGAAGTGACCCGTACATTTTTAATTGATGCTTCGATGCCTGCCTATTTTTGAGTAGATGTTGCTCAGACGGCTGTCTACACTATTAATAGACTTCAGACTCCTATTTTACAAAACAAAACACCTTGTGAAGTTTTAATTCAAAGAGCGATTGATTATTGATTTCTTAAAGCTTTTCGTAGTACTTACTTTCCTAATTTCATGGCATCTTCTGCAAATGAACTTCAACCACAATCTGTGCAATGTGTGTTCTTGGGTTATGCAGCTAGCTATGAAGGATATCGCTGTCTTGATCCTATTTCGGGACAAGTTTATGTTAGTTACCATGTTCATTTTCATGAAAATTGTTACCTTTTCCCTATGCTAGTTCGCGACGCTCCATAAGTGTTGTAACCCTTTGGGTTTCATCCTGACGAAATACTTACCCTCACACATGCCTCTAATGTCATTCCTTCTCCATTGAGTTAGCGTTCCCTTGAAGAGTCTCCCCCACTACAAACTGTGTCATTCACCTTACCTGGGTCCATGGCTCCTCTCTCTACACCTCATCCTATTTCTCACGCCGGCCTATTATCTCGGGCTCATCCTGAGCCTACTTGTGGCTTAATCATGCACCTACCTCAGCTGGGCCCGCTGCTCCTGAGTCATCGTCCCTTCGTAGCCATGCCCACACAGGGCCCAGCTGTGTTCGCTTGTCCGCTAGGCTCCTTCGACTGAGTTCAACCCCATTGTGACAACCCCCTAGACTTCCCCTTTGCTGGGCCGTGGCCCACTGCTTCGCTGGACCAGTCCAGCCTATGTCATGTGCCTGATTTTAGCCCAAATGATGGCGCGCCTTCCTTGTCTCCCATTTCCCTTGCAACCCCACTCAATGTCACCCATCCCTCTTGTCCCATAAACCAACATCCAATGCAAACCCAGGCAAAGTCTGGAATTGTTAAGCCCAAAACATTCTTATCCCTTGTTCCTCCAATTGTTGAAGTTGAACCATCCTCATTCGCGAAGACTTCAAAACACCCTACGGAGGTTGAGGCTATGACTGAGGAATATCGGGCTCTTACTGCCAATAACACTTGGGAATTAGTATCACCTCCTTCTGGCTAGAATATTATTGGATATAAATGGGTTTACAAAATAAAATATTGCTCGAATGGTAGCATTGGGAGGTACAATGCATGGTTAGTAGCCCAAAGCTTTCATTAACAAGCAGGTATTGACTACCATGAGACATTTCAGTCCTGTCGTAAATTCGGTTACTGTTCAATTGCTTCTATCCTTAGCTATTTCTTTTTATTGGTATATCCATTAGTTAAATGTCAAGAATGCGTTCTTACATGGCAATCTAACTAAGGAAGTTTACATAAAATAGCATCATGGTTTTTTTTCACTCAGCTTCTTGTCTGTAAATTGAAAAAGACCATACATTGTTTGAAATAAGCTCATTGTGCTTGGTTTCATTGTTTCAGCAGCTTCTTACTGTTGCATGGTTTTGCATGTAGTCACGTTGATCCTTCCATGTTTATTGCTCACACTAGCTCTCACATTTTGGTCCTTCTCCTATGTGTCGATGATATTGTTTTTACAGGTAATTATGAAGTTATGATCCACGGATTTATTACTCTTCTTTCTGAACAATTTATCATGAAAGATCTTCGTGATAGTCATTACTTCCTCGACATTCAAGTGGTTCGTTCACCTTTGGGCATTTTCTTGATTCAGCAAAAATACGTTTTTGATCTTCTTCACAAGTTTCAGTTACACAGCTGTAAGCCTATTAGAACTCCTGCTGCCTGAACCACTTTATCCTTCTTAGATGGTGAGTTAATTGCATACCTCTCTCAGTACAGGAGTATAGTCAGAGCTTTACAGTACTTAAATATGATCCGACCTAACATTGCATATGTCGTACATGATGTTTCTCAATTTATGCATGCACTTAGATTTGACATTAAATATCATGTGAGAGCAATTCCATCCAATGTGGGAGTGTATAAAAAATTCCACCGCATGAGTGATTTGAGTATTTGCTTGAACAGGTAAGCCTACAACTGTCTATTTGCAACTTCCCCACATGAGAGGAATCCTAATATGCCCAGAAAGCACCTCGAAATGGTCACAATTTATTGTGTGCAACCGGGTGGACATCTCATTTTCCCCTGGGCCTACAACTATGGTTATATTTTCCCTTTGTTTTTGTTTGCTTGATTTTTTTTTTTTTTTTCATTTTGTCTACCTTTTTTTTACGCATTATTTACTCGAAAGATTGATATAATATGTTCGTTCTTTTCATCATCTATTTTTTTACACATTAAAAGAATTCATATTTGTTAAAAAAAATCTTTCCTCCTTTTTGTCTTATTTTCTATTTCGTAGTTCATTGTTTCTTAATTTTATAACCTATTTTATCTTCGTTTTTCTTTCTCTTTTTCTTTGTATAAGCAAATGTGTAGAAGACCAATGAGCAAACATTTATTATTTGCTTCACTTATTTGTGAATGGCACACCATACGTGCTCCCCCCCCCCAAAAAAATATGCACACACATTTTTTTAAATTCTTCCATTGAAATATTAAGGCATACACTTATATTTACATTATGAATCTACATTCACTATTTTTGTATAAAAATCCTAATTTTTAAGATAAATATTAATTGACAATTTGTATATTTATTATCCGTATTTTTACTCAATAGAAGCATACATATTTATTATAAGAATAAAAAAAAGAAAAAAATTCACTACAAATTTTTATATGTATGGATACAACATTAGTGAGCAATACTGCATATGCTAGGGAGCAATATAATATATTTAATGAGCAATACAATGTTAGTAAGAAATATCTATGTTATCTTTTATTATGACATAAGCGCATTCGTATTGTACATATTTAGTCAATATAATACAAATATAATCGAACTCACTATAAATATGTCATACTTCACTAAGTATAAGTCATAGCTTACCAAAAGGAGAATGTATCATACCTTAGAATGTGAACAAAAAAGTATATGTGCTAACTAAAATTGTATACTACATTGTTTGTTCACTTAATTTTTATTATGAATAATTATGTTCCACGCTAAATTCTATTGGTTACAAAATACATTTTACAGCGCACTAATTATCTATCATAGCTCACTAAATAAATAGTATAGCTCACTAAAAAGAAGAGTACATATAGCCAACAAATGATATTGTCAAGTTCTTGGGTTATGTTACAGTTCAATCATTTTTTACTATGACATAAGGGTGTTTGTATTATATTTTGTGAGTATAATACAAATGTAGTGAACTCATTAAATATAGTCCAACTCACTAAATATATGTCATAACTCATTAAACATATGTCATGGCTAACTAAAAAATAATAGACAACTCGAATATAGTTTAGTGAGTTTCAGATGCACAATAACATTTTTTTAGTACAATAGCACATTTTAATAAGCTATATAGTATGTTTACTAAGTGAAACATGAGGTACATAAGATGCATTGGTTTGGATCTATCTGCTCATTAAAAGTATATATTAGCTCACTAAAATTATGTCTCAACTCATTAAGATATTGTAGTACGTGAGCTATACATTATTTTTAGTGAACTGAAATTCAGTTGTACAATTGCTTCTATACAACTGGTTGCATGATCTAACAACTCACTAAATAAATATCATAGCTCACTAAAAAAAATATCGACAACTAGAATATAGTTTAGTGAGTTTCAAATGAACAATTACATTTTTTTTAGTACAATAGCATATTTTAATAAGTTGTATAGTATTGTTATTAAGTGAAACTTAGGTACATAAAATACATTAGTTTCGATCTGTTTGCTCACTTAAAGTAAGTATTAGCTCACTAAAACTGTCTCAACTCACTAAAATATTTTAGTGAGCTATACATTATTTTTAGTGAGCGAAACTGGGTGCACAGCAGCATATTTTAGTGAGTTATATGGTATTTTAGTGAGTCAAAATCCGATTGTACAATTACATCTGTACAACCGATTATATGATATAACAACTGCGAAATGGTGGCACATAGTGCACACTTCTGTAGTTGTGTCTCAAAATATTAGGGAATATGGTGCAACATTTCAACACATTGCAATGGACTAATTTCATGAATTTTTCTTGATTTGTGAGCTCTCTCATGTGCGATTTCCCCACTCCCTGTGACAGCTAAGGGAGAAAAAATTTAGCTTCAACCCCCGGTAAAAGTAAGATGATTATGAATAAGTCTAGCGCAGGTAAAAATTTGTACGATTCAAATACTCGAATTTGTTCGACGTAGAAAAAATTGAGTATGGTTATGAATTTTTTATGCGAATTTTATGTCTCCACACGACATTTTCATATTTATTGTCCAAACTCGATTTTGACCCGAATATAGCCATGTCCGATTGTCCAACCAAAAAAACAAAAATAAAAACTGAGTGTTGATCATCAATTTTTTGTCTGAAATTTGATATTATCCAATTTGCCCGATCCAAATTCAACCTACACCCAAATTTTTGATGGCACTCATATATATATATATATATATATATATATATATATATATATATATATATATATATATATATATATATATATATATATATATATATATATATATATATATATTAAAAGTTGGATACAAAGAATGTGTGAATGACATGTGGCATCTCACATGGCACAAGTTGATGACTTGGCAACTTGCAATTGGTAGATATTAGTGGAGACATATTAATCAACATTAATGCTATTAATTATATTTTATTATATGCTATTAACTTAATTTATTGCATGATTTTACACTCCTAACTCTTTTTATTTTTTAAGTAAGTCCTCATGTGATTAACTTGGTGTACAATAATTGATTTTTTTGTATTTCAAATTGATTCATTTTATTTTTCAATATTAAAATAATAGAGTTAGATAAAAGAATCAAATTTTCTTTAATTTTAATTGTTACTACTTTTTTTTTTTTTGAAGTCTAGATCTTGAGGTCATTGTAAATGAGTAATATCATATTGCCATATAATAATTTAATCACATAAGATAATTTATGAATGATATATAAGACAACATGTACAAAGATTGTGTTAGATTCTATATGAATATTCATCTAGGGTTGATTTTTATATATCTTATGTAGAGTAATCTATAATATTGTAATATAGTTTTTGTGAAATTAAGTTAAATTAAAATATAGTCCATTTAACTCCTAAAAAATATCCATCACAAATTAATTACATCGTGACGTTTTCAATAATTATGGAAAAAAATGGTAAATGGTAAATCATTACCATATAAAAACAAAAGAAATTTAGAGTGATTTTAAAGAAAATATAAAGGAAACAATAATTATGCTATTATAAAATTGTTAATCTACTTTTAAAATAATTTATTAATTAGTTATACTAATATTACATTATTAAGATAAAAATTGATTAACATCCTTACATCGCAAGGATATAACCCTATATATATTAAAAGTTCGATAGAATCAATATATAAGTGATACATAGGATACCATGTATAATACCACATAGGATTACTTGACTTCATAATGGTCTATGTGGGCTAAGTTAATGCAATGCTACATTAAATTAAGATTTTAATTTTTTGCATAATTTATCATATATATATATTAAAAGTTGGATACAAATCATGTATGAATGACATGTGGCAAGCTGATGTGGCATACAACAATGAATTGGCAAGTTGTAATTAGTGGATATTAGTTGACTCATATTAATTAACATTAATGTTATTAACTAGGATTTATTACCCTTCAAAAGAAAAAAAAAAAAACTAGGATTCACTATATGTTATTATATATGTTATTACTTTGCGAATGAAATTTAATTTTACAAAATCTAACTACATAGGCACTTGAATAGCCACAAAAGAGTAAAGCTAATTTAACACAATGCTACATTAAATTAAAAGAATTAACCACTTAATGAAACCACTTAATGAATAATTTATGCAATAATTAGTAGAATAGTAACATATTCTTAACTAAATCATATTGAAAAAAATATACAATGCATCAAATGACAAGATTATGACTTGCATATTAAAGGTTAAAACTTAACCTAATTAAATAAATAATTTTAATATTAAAAAAATGTAATTTTAAGTGATGTAATTGAAAACAAGAGAAAACCTTTCTATGAACAATTACGATAGCATAATAGTTATTCTATCATATAAAATTTAACTTATTTTAATAAATTAATATATTTTAATTATTGTTTAATAACAAAATTAACTCAAGTCCTTGCATAGCAAGAAATATAACACTAGTATAGTAATTAGTAAAACTCCAACTTTAATATAATTTTTATTAAAGTAGTTAAATGAAAAGATAGTCTATTTAATTACTAAATTTGCCCACCAAAAAATGTCTCACATACTAAAGATTTTTGGGAACATAGTATGTGAATAATTATGGAACAATACAAAAGAAATTTCAAGTGATAATTTACATGGAAAAAGAAAAGAAATTATTATAACTAAAAAATAATAATTATGTTGTAATAGGATTATTACCACTTTTAAAATTGACATGTTTTCTATGCTATTTATATTAATAAAATTAAAATAAAAATTAACTAAAATTCTTGCATTGGATGCCACATAGGATACCCAATTTGAGTTAAGATGGGTATAGATTTATTGCAATATCAATTATACATATTAAAGTGAATACCACTTATTAATTAGTAACAAAATTTAACATTTATATAAAATATACATTTAATAAATAAATTATTTAAATGAATAAAAATAATGTGAGTTGAACATTAAGAATGAAGAGTGCATATTATCACAATGAAAAAGAAATTTAAAAAAATGCTCAACTATTCGCAAATCGAGTAATCTAACATATCTTTTTTTACTATTTGGATTAATAATTATTTTTTTCATTATCAATACAATTTTAAATATGTTTGAACTACAGCCTTGCATTACAAGAGGTATGACCCTAGTGATGAATAAAAGTTGACGTCAGTGCGTTTTCTCTCCCTATTCCGGTCCCTCTTGAGAGACATCTGTGACAGTTTTCTTTAAAAGCTCCGTCAGCTTGAAGGGTATGCCAGTATGCCAATTGCCAATCATTATTTTAAAGTTCATACTAACCATTGTTCACGTTGACACTTCCAAGTTCCAACAAGCAAACATCCCCATTACAGAACGGTAGGATATTGGTACAAATTAAGACAGCTAAAACTATCAATTGCCTTTTCCTTTCCTCATCGCATTATATTCAAGCTTTCCAGTGAAACCTGAAGCTTTTTTCCTTCACTTGCATCGCCTCTTATTCTCTTATGCACAGATATGTTTCAATAACAATTGCTCAACAGAGAGTGCACTAAAGAGCAAAGCTATCTCTACACATGTACTCTCATGCTAAGACTACACGCACAAATTCCCTGAAAACAATAATCCCCCCTCCCCCCTCACCGCCTCTAATAAAAATGGGCATAAAAAAATAATTATACTATCTAGCATTTCCAATTTTCCCATGGATTTTTCTTTCTGGGTTCAGTCGAGTCAAGCTGCACAAGAATACTGGCGAGCAAAACTTCTTTGCCTGACGAGCTCGTGCAGATCATGAACAATCTTGAAAACCGCATCTGGCCTTGCATGCTTCAAAGCATTCTGCGACATCCTCTGCAACTCATCTGCTTTTGAACCAAACCATTCAGAAACTATCCTGGCTATTTCCTTTGGTGACTTGGAAAATTTGCCAATGCCATTTTCTAAAACAAAGGGCACATTTCCAGCTTCCTGCCATGAGAACAGCACATACAGTAAGAAAGGGATGCTTTTGGAATTCATTCAATCTAGATAGCCAAAACATACATATTCGTGCCTTCAAGATCTACACCCAACCCCATATTACATGAAACTATAATCGGAGACCATGCTTACAAGTCATGAACACCACTTTGAACTCTCGTTTGATTTTATCAATGTGGCCATGTTGGACACTAAACAATTCACCTTGAGAACAAGATCACACAAATGGACAGAAAATGGACAAGTCCACTGTGCTGTTGACTGCAAATATTGGAAATCTCTAGCTAAGATTGGGCTGCATGACCGTTGGAACAAGCATTTTGCACAGGACAAACAGAATACCAAATCATGCATGTTACAGAAAGAGAAATCCAGAGTATTTACATCGAGCTAGTAATAGCCAAAAACAGAGAAGCAGAATGAAGGGAAAAAGACCCAACAACAACAAGGTCACCACAAGCTTGCATCCTAGACCACGTTTACATGCAATGCTGTAAGGCATGCTTGAAATTTTAATTTGATCTGAAGCACCCGCCTGCCGATGTTAGAATCTCAGCAGTTCATCTTAGACCAGAATAATGCAAATATACTGAAATGTAAAGGTTTGACACCTTGCAAACAATTATCGAACATCTATAGCTAAGTCGGAGTTACATGACCTGCAGAAAAGCATTTTGCCCAGGACCATAGACACCAAATTGGAACTACAAAGTGCCAAAAATGGATGTTTCAACAACAGAAATTCGGAGTATTTGCATCCAAATCTATAAAATGGCCAAAGAGATCAATGCTTTGTTGTTCTCACAAAAGGCATCATGCGCAACCCAGATATAACGGCAGATTCAAGTCATGCTACTAGGACTCTGATGTGCAGCTAGCATAACATCAACAGAACCAAAGGCTTCTCTCATGCTATCTTATACTTTGTAATTGTATTTCTTACAAGATGAATAGATCAAATATCTCTAGTATGATCATAGTATAGATTTGGTTCACCTTATCTTCAATCAGTTCAGAAATATTTCTCATGTTACAAAAGCACAGACAAACCCTAGAAGCGCACACAAACACACAATACCTGTCCAGCTATGTAATCATTCAGAATGATGGGTAGTCCACGAATCATTGCTTCGGCGATTGTTCCAGGGCCAGCCTGAGAAGACGCCACATGAGAACATATTCAATGTAAAACAAAGAACTACCCATGAAGGAAAATACTTACCTTGGTAATAATACAATCACAAGCACCCATGCACTCCTCCATTTTAGCAACGAACCCCTTAACCTGAAATTGTAGTACAACAATGAACATGAAAGAATTAGAATCACAGAAAAAGGAAGAGCAATCTTCAAGCTTAATGGTTTAATTAAAGACTAAAGGCAACCAAGAAAACATTCAACTGTTTACTTATGTTATCTCATTTTATCACAAACTTTAAAACTTAATTGCTACAAACACCATGTATCACCAAAATGTTTGCATCAGCCATAAGGGAACACAAGCCTTGCATGCTCTCTAATAGATGATCACAAGAGACATTTCAGTGACATAAAATAGTTCACCAAAACAATCTTTATATGATGGATTCCTTTTCAAAATAGCTTATCACAGAAGCTGGTTGCTATCAATAAGCTTACAGCACAAAAAAAAAAAAAAAAGAAAAAAGGAATGATTTATACCTCGACAGGAATCTTCCAATCAATTGAACGTAATTTCTCAGCAAGCTTCTTGTTGCGGCCACAAATTATAAGAACTTGACCAATTGGCTCACCAAGATTCTCATCATATAGTGCATCTCCAAGTGCCCTTGCAGTGGCCTCAATGGGCCCCATGCCTTCTCCTCCTCCCATTAACAAAACAGCTGGAAGATGCTCCTCCATTCCTAGCTCCCTCCTTAAGTCAGGCTGAAGATAGAGACAACATAACCACTAGCTTCAGCTACACATTAAGGAATCCCAAGAAAGGAACCACATGCAAAAAGGATTCCTTTTTTTTTGGGGGGGGGGGGAGGGGGGGAAGAAATTCAAGGTTGACACTAACAGATCCCAATTTCAACAATATTGTAGCAACTATCAAGTAGAATATTGTCTGCCAATATTAAAATTTATGTACGACAGTGACAATAGTAACTTAATAGAGTGCTAATACTGAAGATAATTTAAACACACAGAAGCATGAGTACACGACATACCAAGCAAGGAATGGATCCCAGCAGTACAGTGACCCCCCCGGGGGGCCCCCTCTCTCAAAAGCCAAAATAGGGGAAAGCAAAAAGGTTTGAAGTTCCAAGTAAAAGAAAGAGAAGAGGAGGTCAACAGACCTTTGGTCGGACAGGCCTAACAAATGAAGGTCGTACAGGAAGGCCATAGACCTTAATTTGAGAAGGCTGCAACCCAGCTTTCATCGCCCTTTTAGCTACCTCATTTGATGGGCAGTAGCATCTTGTTACAAGCTTATGGAACCTATAGCAAGAAAACAAAGTTTTAGATTTTGTATACCATTGTCACAACTCAAATGCGTTCTCCAAAATAATACAATGAATGGGTTAAGAAGAACAAAATAACAACATACCAGGTAGGATGACAGGTGCTCAAGTCCGTGATCACAGTTGTAAAGACTATTTTCTGAAGAAGACCCTTTGCCCTTAAGATGCGGAGCGGAACATGTTGCATCAAAGGATGCACGCTTATGATAATATCCGGCTGGTATTTCATCAATCCTTTGGCAACCTCTCTGTCAAAGTGATGAAATCTTAATCAGCTAAAGCACTTGCACGATTAACAATTTAGCCGTGGTCATCTTAGTCAAGAACAATCAAAGGAAGATAAATCATCATTAGCCAAAGATTCCAGACATTGCTGTGAAGGACATTACTGGGTACCAGTTAGGTCCTTAACATGCAGTCCAAGCTCCAATAGCGCTTTTTTTAATATTCATAAATTACACTTAGACTTTTGCAAACTCCAGAACTGTGAATTCATCGTCCATTAAGTTCTGGAAATACAATCAGCAGAGCTATAAACAGATTGTCTGGGCAACATAAAGTATTTCTTGTCTAGTATCAATTGATATGTTACAATGGGTGAAAATCCAATGGGATGTCCTTTCACCCGCCCGACAATGCTTTTGCTAAAACCGTAGAAGCGTTAAAAATGTACATTTAGAGAAAAAGAAAATGTGAAACCATTCTCTACAAGCCTTGTACTGAGGTCTTTAATAAAGTCAGTTTTGTAAGGTCAAAAGCATCATAAAAGAAGCTTTTCATACGCACCAATCCAAAGCTTCCTCTCCCCCCCCCCCAAAAAAAGGAAACAAACCTCCCAGAAAGATCCAAACAAATAAGTACCGTTTCAACCAATGAACCACTCTATTAACAAGAGATCAGCATCTCAATTAACTAAAAGCTTTTGGTCACTCATCCATGATCCCAGTCATCAATGTTCTTAGGTAGCCTATCATAGCATTTCGGCATAAAAAAATTGATCCGGCAATAAGCAAATTGATCATGTTTCATCATACGCATGCGGGAAGACAGCAGGATAAGTCAGTGTCATCAATTAAATCTTCTTGATGGTTGCAAGAATGAATAACAATATTAAATGTGAATTATCGATAGATGTCAGAATAAAAGAAAGAATGTGCTCAAACAGCAGGCACCAGGTAATGCACGCCACTTTCATGAGCTTTGAGATCAAATATCTCTAAATTGATCCTATAATAAAAAGTCAAGTTCTTTCATCTTTGCTGCATACTAAAAACCACAGACAAGACGACTTCTTTAATCTTACTGCCCAGTAAAAAACCATAGCAGTTTATTTCTTCAGCGGAAGCATCATATGCTTAACCAAAACAATACAAGCTCACCTTGCTATAAAGGTTGAAGTTGCTGCAAAATTGGATTGATGGATTACACGAGGAGCTGTACCATAGTACATCATTTTCCAAAGCGGACCATGTTTCACCAAGAAGTTGTAGCTCTTTGGTAATTGGTTAAATGGCCAGGGGGTGTGCTCTGACCATAAATCTGTGATAAATACCTGCAGGTATCACTGTTTAAAAACGATATAATCAACAAATAAATACATGAATCATGTATGCGAGCATTCCATTTCCCACATCTTAATCAGATGCAGTAAAATTTCAATACCAACCAACCATACAGAGCATTAAGACATGATCCAAAGAAACTATTCTGATATTAGCCAATTGTAGTTCGTTTTGTTAAGCTACACACATGTTACTGGATATATACAAACCTCAGTGATGACTTCACCAATATGCAAGTATGACAAAGTAACCCACTCAAATAAGGCTTACCATAAACAAACAAATGGAACAATGCTTTCATTTTCATCATGCCTAAACAAACTAAGCTGCCATAATAGCAGCTGCACAAGTATGTGGAACTTGATAAAGCTACAAATTTTCCCACCTTGTTCCATTTATGACTAAAGAAAAAATACAGTAATGACCAATATGAAATTGTAGGAGCAGGAAACACAAAGCTGACCTGGTAATCATCACCAAACTCCTCATTGAAAGCATCCCTCATAGCTTCGGCAGAAGCCCGGTGACCGCCACCGGTGTCACTCATCAAAATAAGTACTCTTTTCGGGGTCTCAGACTCAACCCCATTAACGGGAACTTTCACATCATCCAAGACTCCATGCCCATCATCACTCAATCCATTACTCTCACCTGAATTAGTCCCAATTGAAGCAAACCCAATTGGAATTCTGTCACAATGAAGCCTAATAGCTCTATTGAATTCACTGAAAAACCGCTTCAAATGAGAATTATTTGAATTCAATGAATTAACTACCTTAGAGCTGTTCTGGTTGCCCAAACTACCAAAATGCAAGTAACTACACAAAACTGGAGAATGCCCACTTGAGGCATGGCTCTGAAAGCTCGAATTCCGGGCAAAGTGGCCCAATTTAGAGACGAAGTCTGGCAAAGTGAAGGGCTCTGAGGCAACTCTTGGGTGAGTCATGGTGGGGTTCTGGGGTTTTTGTTATGTTGGTCAAGGAATTTCAAATTACTGTCATTTGTGGGCAGAGATTGGATTTGATTTATACAGCCAAAAGGGGAACTCAAGAGTCAAGGGGAAGATCGCAGACACGAAGGTTGGACGGAGGAAGTATGAGCGCGTTTGAGGTGAGAAGGGGTCGGAATAGGAGGAAAGAGAGTGGGCGAAAACAAGAGGGGGGAAGTCTTGCCAGGGACGCTTGGGAACCACAAGGACAGGATTTCAGTGAACGAATAAAATTTTATTCCCCAAGTTGGGGGAAGGAAAGACAAATCGGATGAAGTATTATAGCCTAATTAAAATTTAATTGATAAGTGGGTGTGCTCAACAGAAGAAGACCCCGGTAGAAATGACGATGAAATTCGTATTCATTTAGAACTTATAAAATTCGCCTTATTTAAAATTCAAGTAGGTAGTGAAAATAAATTTTAAATGGGTATAGAGTGGGTGTTGAAAAACAGATATAGATATGGATACGGATATAGGTATAGCCCTCACCTATCCCTACCCGTACCCTACTCGTACTTGTTTTCATAATAAGATAAAAAATTATTTTTGATTGCGGAAAAATTTGATTTTTGCCCAAAAGGCTTTCTTTACATCCATCTCACAGACCAGACCCTTACGGGGAATACTGGACCCAAGAGGTATCTCCCCAGGGTTACCCTCAGGCCCATTCTTACTTATGGGCCCAGAGCGCAACCCTAGGAGCCTCTTCTGGACCCAACTGCATCGAGACCGGCAACCTATGCGGGCACTTCAGGTAAAGTTACTATTCTACCCTTTTCTAAAAGGGCTATAAATAATGACCTGTTTCCCTCGGGAAAATAGTTGGCAACTGTGAACACTGAATTGACATTGCATCCTTCCTTCTGACCTTTGACTTAAACACATAACTAACTTGACCGTCGGAGAGGCGTTTCCCGGTCCACAACCCGGGGGTTGAACACAGAACTAACTTGACCGTACACTAAAGGATTTCCTCTGGAATCAATTTTCGTTTAATATTTTTCCGATTTAAGTTCAATCCGAACTATTCTAACAAAAAATTTAGTCAATAATATATTTGATTTCACGTTTTTAAACAATCTATTCTCAAAATATCACAATTTTGTAATCTTATAATAACAAAAATATATGCCGTATTTGAATATGGTTTGCATATGAGTAGTAATTTTCATTTTCTATGTGAACCCGAGTAAAATTCGCAAACTCGCAAAACCTGATGGGTATGAGTATGGGTTTTATTTTTTAATATCCGATGGGCACGGATACAGGTATAGGTACGATTTCCAAAAACAAGTATGGGTAAGGGTACGGCTCAATCCGTCCCATTGTCATCCCTAACCCCAAGGAAAGTGGGCCTATTATAATTAGGTTGTATTTGGTAATAGAGATTGAAGTAAAGGTTAGTGATTTATAATGGTCAAAATATTACAGACCACTACTTAAAAGTGTTTGGTAAAGTAGTTGATGAGGTAGCGGTTAGAAGTTTATGTAGTGTTTTTCAAAAGCTAATGAAAGTGGCTTTTAAGAACCTCTACGTAGTGGTTGCATTGCAAATTATAAAATTTTTCTTTTTATTTACTAAAAACCTTTATTTATTATGCCCTTTTTAGTCATTTTACATAAATCTACTACTTCAGCGATTATATTTACCAATTGCATTTATTTTAAATTGCTAGTTAAACAGCTAACCACTAACCATTATTGAATTACAACTAATTGCCAGTAAAACTACTAACAACTAGTAAAACCTCTAACCGTTACTTTAAACATCTAATTTTACTGAATACGCTCTTAGTCTAACACTTTAGTTAGTTTGTTTATATTCGTACTATGTATAATAGATCTTATAAGTTTTAATTATAGTAATTGCTTACAAAAATTACAATAAGTCATTTAACAACCATAACATGTACCAATTTTTAGGATTTTTTTGTGACATAGTTAGTAACTTTTTAAGTAAAGTACTTATTAAGAAATGCAATTTATGAGAAAATATCCAAAAAATTTTATAATGTACTAAAATAAATTGTAATTAGTTTAACAAAGATTTTAGTAATAATTGTAATACTATAATTTCTTTGTAATAATTTCAAAAATTATGATAGCAAAAAAAGTTATTTAATTTTTGATAAAAAATTTAATAACATAATTAACTTATAAATTTTTTTTTTTGATGGAAAATTATTTAGAAAATATTAATGAAGATAAAAGTATTGATGCCATCTTTTAGAATGGCCATAAATCTATTTTTAATTATATAACATCAATATAATTAAAAAATAATTAGATATACAATTAAATAATTAAATATATTTTTAATTGTCATAAATGTGAAAATTTACTTGTGTTATAGGAAAGATAATCTTAACTCCAAAAAATTATTCATACTAACTTGGACACTTAGACTCTGAAAACGTAAAGTAACCTGGTGGCTTTCATATCACAATGAGAATATGTCATAAAGGGAAGATAATCTTAACATTATTAATTATTACGTGGACTTTTAAACTTTGAAATTGGAAACAAGTTGGTACCTTTTAGTGTTAATATAATGAAAATCTAATATCTTTTATTATTTCCTAATAGCAATAATTGTGTCCTTATAGTAAATAAGATATAGAATATGTGTATGCAACTATGTGCCTTTATGATGTCCCATATTGGTTGCCAAATTTTGGGTCAAATTTGAAACCTAAAGTGCACAATAAATTATGCATAATTAGTATATTTATTTCATTATAGTATAATGCATTATCTTCGGTAATATTGGGAGTGGTGTAATGCAATAAAGTGAATTATCATAATTGAACATTATTTCTCTTTTCTTTTTTGTTTGTTTTTTTTTTTTTGGGCTCGTGGAAAGAAAACTTTGCAAATTGTAGTCCACCGAATCTTTTTTTTGGGAAAGAAAATCTTCCATAAGCAATTAACTAACTCGTATCTTTTAAAAAACACAAAAGTTATTTATTATATATCTTTGAAATTTTGTGGAAATGCAATGTGTCAACACTTTAGAGGGAAAAATTGAAAATCAAATATATACAATAGATTTTTCTATAATTGGTTCATTTATTTTATCATCATATAATGTAATATTTTTTGATAACATTGAGAGTGGTGTTGGTAATATAATATAAATTTTATCATAATTAAACATTTTCTCTTTTTTCTTGGAAAAAATCTTCTAAATTGTAGTTAACTTTATAAAATCTTTCTTTTGGGAACAAGATCTTTCATGTATGATCAACTAACTTGTATTAAAATAATAAAAACTATTAATTAATTAAGAATTTTTATAGGAGTGACATGTGTCAAAAATTTAGAGGGGCTTGTTTTGTTTATATATATATATATATATATATATATATATATAATATATATATATAATTATATATATATATATATATATATATATATATATGTATGTATATATATATATATATGCACACACACACACACACACACACACACACATATATGGGGGCTACTCAGGTGGGATTAGTTACTCCGTGACATGAGTAGGATGAGCGCAAGAAGGTGTTGTATGTCTCTCACCCAGAATTGATTACCAAACATAGTACTAATGATCACTAAAACTTGATCACTAATTGAGATTATAAGAAAAAACATACATTATGATATTTAAAGAAAGCAAAGCTCAAATACATAAAAAATACAACTCTTGTAATCATGAGCAATGAACAGCACCACCAGCACCGCCTCTTAATATAGGTCCCACTTTCGAAGGGTCTAGAAAGTTTCAGATACAGACAACCTTACCTATACAGGCATCCCTACCCACAGAAAGGCTGATTCTAAAATACCCCAAAAAAGATTTTCGTGAAAACATTTTATAAAAAAGGATTTTGTGAAAACATTTTATTAAAAAAAAACTAAAAATAAGTAGCAGAGGATGAACTAAGAGATACTAATAAAACACATGACAGTAACTATGTTAAACATAAGTACAACATAGTAGAGTTAAACACAACACGTTAACAAACAAAGGTAGTCAAACAATATCTCTTCATAAATGTATGCACTACCTGCATACAAGCACAACCTAAGGGAAAAAAAACTGCAACCAGACCTACCCTATTGTAATCAAATGACATCTACGAGGCCATCTCTATGTGATCTAAGACCTTAATTATATCCCGCCATAGTCTCCTATCATGAGTCATGTCCTCTGTCAACCCTACAACTTTTAAGTCCTCTCTAATCACCTGGTTCAAGCTCTTCTTTGGTCGTCCCCTATGTCTTCTACCTATAGGGATGTTAATCCTCTGTAATCATGAGTAATGAAAATGTTTGTAATTATCACCATAGATAGATTAATTCATCACAAAACATACTTCTAACTGATATCATAAACAAAAACATATGCAATGATTTTTATGAAAATAAAGCTCGTCTATCTAGAATTTGAGTGTATAATCATTATGGTCAATAGTTTATGATTAATAAACACATTCATTATGGTCACTATAGATAGAGTAATTTATCACCAAACATAATTCTAATGATTACTAAAACTAGATCAATTGATCACTAACTAATACTGTGTAAAAAAACTTATATTATGATTTTTGACAAAAATGATGCTAAACTTACAAAAAGAAAAAAAAAAAGAGGCTCACCTAACAACAAATTAGGTGTACAGTTTATCATCAACAAATATATTTATAACAATCACCCACTGTAATTTCACGATCATTAGATAAATGAAACATTCCACTCTCATATATATCAACGACAGACATGATAACTAAACATACAAAACTCTCAAGATCAATATAAGAAAATCTATTAATCTCTAACAAATATTATATGCAAAAATATATATTATAAACATGATATTTGATTGACATATTTGGTGATCAATAGCTTAGTTTCATGATCAATAGCTATAATTTCAGTGATCAACAACACTATGTTCAGTGATCAACTCTGAGGAAGAGACAAACAATGCATCTATACACTCACCCTACTCATCTTATACAAAACCTTATCCTACCTGAGCATCATATATATAATATATATATATATATTATATATATATATATATAATATATATATATATATATATATATATATATATATATATATATACACACACACATATATATATATTATACCCATATATATCATATATATATATATACTAGATAATATATATACCTATATATATAGTATATAATATATATATATATAAATATATATATAAGTACAAAATATAATATTATATATATATTATATTAGATATATATATAATATATATATATATATAATATATATATTATGTGTGTATGTGGGGTGTGTGGAGGTGTGTAGATATATAAATATACACACACGCACACACACAACTTCAAACACACAACAAAGATATATATATATACAACACACAAACACACACACACAAACACACACTATATATACACACACACACACACACACATATAGATATCATAACATATACATACCACATACAAAACACACACACCACACGCGCACAGCGCCGCGCGCACACACACAATAAAATATACATACGTTTACATATATATATATATATATATATATATCTATATATATATATATATATATATCGTATAATACTATAATATATATATATATATATATATGAACATATATATATATATATGTCTATGTATGTACGTGTGTGTATATATACATATATATATATATATATATATATATATATGCACATGTATATGTATAAGTATGTATGTGTTTATGTGTGTCAGATTGTATATATATATATATATATATATATTATATATATATATATATATATATGTGATTATGTATGTATATGAATATGTATATGTATAGTATATGTTATATGTGTGTGTGTGTTGTATATAATATATATATTAATATATAATATATATATTATATATATATATATATTTGTACATATGTATTATGTATGTATATATATGTATATATATATAGATATATATATATATATATATAAAACATCTATATATATATATATACTATGTACAACATATATATATTATATATGTATATATGCACATAATATGTACAGATATATATAGTCTATATATATATATATATATATATATATATATATATATATATATATCTATATAATATATATGTATATATAAATGTATGTGGTATGTGTAATATATATATATATATTATATATATATATATAATATATATATATATATATA
>JAKOGI010000349.1:462500-625000 GCA_029747015.1 Carnegiea gigantea | reverse complement strand
TATTATATATATATAATATATACGTATATGTATGTATGTATATGTATATATATATATATATATGTATTGATATGTATGTCATTTATGTGTACCTATCTATATATATATATATATATCTATCTCTCTATATATATATCTATATATGTAATTATATATGTCTCGTCTGTCTTCTATCTCTCTAATCTGTCTTTCTCTGTATGTCTCTGTCTGTCATTTCTCTCTATATCTCTCTCTATCTCGCTCTATTCTGTATATATATATATAATATATCTATCTTATATATAATATATCTATGTATGTATGTGTGTCTGTGTGTGTGTATATATATGTATATATATCTCTATATATATATCTCTCCTCTCTATATATATGTATTTGTATGGCCTGAGATAGATAGATCGATAGATGAGATAGGTAAGATAGATAGATCGAAGATCGTGTAATAGATAGCTAGATATGCCTCACACACATACACACACGCACACCCACACGATATGGTTAAAATGAGAAAGGGAACCAACAACAAAATGATGAGGCCCCTTTCTTTGTGTGGGTGTTTTCTCTAAGGAATTCAATGGGTTTTACAAGTGATTGATGCACTATCTCAATGCTCATTCTATTTCTAGAAATAGCCAATTCTTCGAAATGGATTTCCATTAAAAAAGTGTAAAACCCCTTGATTGGCTTGATGATACATCTATAGGTAAAATTCTTATGAAAAAGTCCAATTATCAAGCGATGTCAAACTCAACAAGATAGTGAAGATCTCGAGTTTGGGTTAGTGGTTAGTATAAGGCAGTTACTTTTATTTGTTTGCATAAAGGGAGGTTTACAATCTTGTGTTATTTTTTGCTTTTATATCCTATGTGCAGTATTATTTCTGTGTGAGTAATAGGATTGGTATAGTGTGTGATTATCTGTACTTTTGATTAGTTTTATATCTGTTTGATTTGTACAATTCTTTCCTTTTGGTAACTAATTTGTGGAAAAATAAAATAAAATAAAATAAATGAGCTTTGATGCTTTTGCCTCTATTTCTTAAGTTCACATTCTATGATAGTGGCAATAATCGATTTGGCATAGTTGTCTCCTACTACCGTCCTTGCCTGTTCAATCCTGGGGAGGGTACTTAAACTCCAATTTATTTAAGAAATCAAAGAGGTGGTGTGTGGTGATGTTGGCATAAGGCCTACTAACTATCCCCTAACCATCAAGCCTATTAGTTCACTTTGTCTTCCTTAAGATATAGGTCTAGTCAAAGCCCTGTTTGTTCCAAAAAACAAGTTGTAAATACTAAGATTTGTGTGATGCCCTATACCTTCTGATGTTTCTACTTGAAGATAGATCAGAATTGAGCCTATATTGAAAAGGTCCTCATACCTTCGAAAAAATAAATAGTTGTCGAATTGTTGTCTAGTTAATACACCTTTTGGACCAATTCACATATTCAAGGAAGACAATAGAGCAGCAAATTGGGTGACAAATTTGGTCTACGCACTATGCATTTGGTTCATTTGTTTTCTATACTTTGGTGTTACTTACCATCTTCATTGAAGATAACCTTGGTAGAACTATTGTGAGAATGACTACTTAAGTTGTTGTATGCTTGCACTTTATTAAACACAAAAAATGCTAAGAGGTTGGAGTTTTTCTTAAATTAAAACCAAGAAATTTATTGATAAAAGTAATAAATTTCACATCACATCATATTCTATTTCATTCACAAGACCAACCATTAAAAATTGAGTGGTTCAAACTTCCAGGTATCTTTAGTAGAGGCGAGTGTAAGATCTGTCAGTAGATGCTAGATGGGAACAAACATAATTGAACAAGATGGAGGACTTGGATCATACTATTACACACCACATCATCTCCTACTTCCCATATAATTCACAGGACCAACCACTAAGTAAGGTGGTTAAAACCTTAAGGTAGATTTTAATTAAATCAACTTTGAGGGATCCAAATCCTCAATTGAAGCAGGTGCAAGATTTGTTATCAAAGGTTAGGAGGGAAATTTCATAGTAGCATGATCACACTCCATGGAAGATGTGTCAATTCTAGCCACATAGGCCATAGCTATGCAAGATGGAATTAAGGTTATTGTAGAAATGAGATTCAGGCATATTATTGTCAAAGGAGATAATATAGTAGTGTAACATTCCGCCCGAAGGGGGTAGACACATCACCACCATGGATGCCTGATTAGGAACATCAACTAGGCAATCTAAACTTCTTAATCTTGGTTAACCTATTAGAAGACAAAAACAGTGGAAGCCTTGACTGAAATTTAGTGTAATTCAATGGGGTGACTCCAAGACATACATTCATTTACATATCTACAATAAACCCATAACAATATTACTAGTTTACATGCAAAGTACATTCATAATGCAAATAATAAACATAATCCACTGTATAAACCCATAACAAGGCCGACATTCCCAACTAGGTTCTTCAAAGGTATCTCATAGCTAGCTAGCTTAATGCTCTTATGACCGCTTTTTGCTTCCAGAACCCTAAAAAATGGTGATGTCATGAGCTCCTCGAGCCTGGTAAATAACCTTTACCTTCTCCGTTGTTACACTTTGCATATTAATCATTGAACACATAATCACACAATAAACATATCTTATGACATATAAACAGAGCATAACATATTGCATATAGGAGGTGATATAAGAACATGCTCATGCTTTATAAATCAAAGTAAATTCATATCTTTCATATCTAACATGTTCTCGAACTTCACACACACGCACACACACACACACAATCACACACATTTATGTTATGAGGTAAGCAATTAAACTAACTTAGTCATACCTGTCCCATATCAAGTATATTTCAAGGGCCCTCGTTTTCACTTAAGTCCTTGAACACGCTTTGCTGTTAGTCTATTTACTAAATTAACCATGATAATCCTATACCAACCATGTCTTTTGGGCTCTTAATCCTCACTAGAGTCCAAAGGAAAGCAAAGACTGCTAAATCGAGATAATGGTATGCCCATAACCATACTTAACTCATACATAAAGCATATTCCGTTCAAAAGTCCACATACTTGCTTTAAACACAGAATATTTCTTTAAACATATTTATCAACCTTACATATACTTCAAAATCATTCACAAACTCATAGATATCCTGAATGACCTTTCAAATCCAAAGCCAAATCCAAAGTGCAAATCTAAGCCAAAACCAATTTCATAACATATCACATATTCTTAACTTAGCCAAAATAATTTAGTTTAGGGGAAATCAACTCATGGCCCACACAAAAAACAATTACAAAATAAGGGTGATAAACACATCCTTGTGGACTAGCCACAACTTATTCATATGGTACAAACCACTGGTGGACCAACTGTAACTCATTCATATGGTACCAACCAGGCACCCTTGCTCTAGGGGACGCAAGCTGCCAACAAAGACAAACCATGAAGTCACATTGATATTCTAGTAAGTTTAACCCGAAACCCTCCTCACTAGGGATCCACATGGCTCACACAACACATAAGACTGACATTCATATCCCAGGGGATTGGTTAGAACCTTTTTCACTCATGACCTAAGCATAATGACAGTCATTACTATGGCCATAGATCTAGAACACCATGTAACGGCCTCAGGCAAGACATAAACCTCTTTTCCTAAAAACATAACTTAATGAAATCATGTAGCTCTTATAATCACATTCTTATTTTTCAAAGAAGCTTGATTTCACAATTGTTAACACATATAATCAAAATAAGGCTTAACTCCATCCAATATTGTTTCCACAAATTCTCATTATGCCACAAAAATATCTTGCTATTTTTAATGCTCAAGGACGTCCCCCACATGATCAATCTTCACTTTATGCATATGAACAACCCATAATTACACGAAACATGACGTTTTCACTTAAAAATTCAGAAGACAAAAAATACACATCCAAAATTCACAAAACTTTGCAGACAAGTATAAAATATTATAAGGAATTCACTATAAAATTTTGCGTAGTTTTCCCTGAAGCCAATCC
Source organism: Carnegiea gigantea (assembly GCA_029747015.1). Lineage (NCBI taxonomy): Eukaryota > Viridiplantae > Streptophyta > Magnoliopsida > Caryophyllales > Cactaceae > Carnegiea > Carnegiea gigantea. Next base: position 620,976 of record JAKOGI010000349.1, on the reverse strand, counting down.
TCCACAAAATTGCAATAGTACCCAAAGATATACAATAAAATAGGAAAATCTCAATTAAAAGTCCATAAATCATGAAGTATAGAGCCAATGTTCACACAAATTTACAAAAAATAGCCAAGTGTAATATCAAATATACAGAAAATTTTTCATAATTTTTCACCAAGAAAATAAGTCCCAAAAATTAAAAATATGGCGGAAATTCATGCACCGAAATAGGGCAGTTTCAATCAAAACTTCATAACTCACAAAGTATATGTCCAACATTTATGAAACTTCACAAAAAATTGTAAAATAACATGTATATTCTACGTTAAAATTTTCATAATTTTTCTCCAACCCAGTAGCTACCAGTAATTCAAATATCATCTGAACTTTTGCACTAAATAACAAGATAATTTCAATCAAAAATTCATAACTCACAAACCACATATCTAAACTTCACAAAAATTTATATGTAATTGCTCATTATTATTTAGAATATACAGTAAAATTTTCAAAATTTTTCAACAATCAATAATTCACATAAATTTGAACAATAGGCAAGATATCTAAAAATCCGAAAATTTAACCTATTTTTCTACCATCTTTCTCTTCTAATACAAGTAATCAATCCAAAAATCCATAGTATAGTATGTATTTGGATGAATTCACAACATAACCATCAATTCACAACATCCAATTAATCCAAAAATTACAATTAAACATGAAACTTTTAGGGGTGGATTTCTACCAATTCAAATTAGTCTTCCAATCTATCAAACCCTAAAAATATCAAATTCATGACTTCAACCTTCAATTGAATCTTCAAATTCAAGCATAAATCATTCAAATAATCTTCCCCTATGGGTTGAGAAAAGCAAGAGTTACTTTAATTTGTTATCCAAAGCCCTAATCTTCTTCTCCTTCTCTTCTCCTCTTCCCCTCCCTCCCCGTCTCTGCACGTGTTGTATGTGTATGTTGTGTGGATAAGGAAAACAGAGAACCCCCCTGTGCCTCACATAATAAAAATCCCCTTGCCCCTTTCTGTTTTATTTTTCCTTTTTTTTGGGTCAAGTCATTTTTTTTGGCTCATCCCCCCCCCCCAAATTTTTTTGAAACCAAAGTCTTAGTAGTATAGTAACTCAACTAATTATTCCCCAAATATAAAATATATGCAAATAAATCACACATTCACACATTATTTGAAGTTAGTAAATAATATTAAAAAAATCATTCAAGATCTTGTTCCTTATCAACCTTCCATTACAAGATTTTCATTTCTATCATGGACTACGTAAATTGATCTAGACCTTGTTCTTTCACTCATAAAACATACATAAAAGATAAACAATAGTCCCTAGAACTTCCTCTTAGATACAAGGAAATAGTTTAGTTATAAAACCAAACATCATAAATAAACCTTTACATTGAAATAGACCTTTTTCCTTGTGCAATATGAGGAGACGAACATTTGTTTTGAAGGAGTTGAGGAATTCTTGGAGTAGTATGTCCTATTCTTTGGGGTGGGAAACATGTAGATGCCTCACAAATGAGCATCTCCCATAACGCAATTAGCCCCTTGAATTCATGTCTTTTATTGTTATTAATTGGGATTTTGAAGGAAGGAAGGGTAGATATTTAGAGTGCTACAGATTGTGGTGTAAGTGATGAAGAAGAAGTCCTATGAACAAGGCCAAAATCTAAGTATGATATTCAACATTGTGAATCTGTTGATTACTATCAGATTTTTCGAAAATGCGATATGATTGCCAATTGGATGCTGAAATTTGCATATACTTCCATTTCAGGAGTTTCCTTTTTATTTTAGTTTATGACAATGTAGGTAGAAACCTTGAGTAAAGGGTTACTTAATACTCCTCTATACTCGCTTACCAATATATACACATGCATGGCCTTGTGTCTTCTATAACATTGGCTATGACATTTGTTATTTCCCCTTATTCTTTCATAAAGGCAAAGTATCTATGAAAATCACATGACCACATACCATAATAGGTGATGTTAAATCCATCTTCAAAACTAAATTCAACCTAATTTCAAATCCCAAACACGCTCCAAATCCATGTAATTAACTCCAATAATTAACATGTGGATAGAAAAATAATAGATACTTCATAGTTAGTTTTAATGTATGCTAAATTTTCTCGCAACACTCATTTAACCCTCCCTCTCCCCCAACCAAAGGGCAATCAATCATATCCATATAAATATATCAAAATAAGACAAGCTTTCTTCTCTACTTATCAGATGTCACTCTTATATAATTTGCCTTTTATTATCCCTGCTATTAGAAGATTCATGAAATATCACTTGATTCCTTTTGTGGCACCTCCAATATTATTATTTTTTCCTTGACAATTGAGGGAAAAAACAATATACATAATAAATGTTCTGATTTCCAAAGCTATACACAGCCCTACTTAAGGCATTAATAATTTCAATAATATTTATAGCTATTAATAAAGAATCAATTACTATGGTCTATGAGGTTACAAAAGATGATATTATATTTATAGTTTATATTTTATCAAATATTAATGTATTTATCATAATATGAATTATCACATTTCTTAATTAAGGAATGAAAAACTCTCAACTTAAAATAAAAAAAGTTATACCTATGGATCACATGCATCATATACGTCCTTAGCACTTGTTTTAATATTAAAATAACATGAAAAATTAATTGGGATAGTGCACAAAAATTGATATTTTTTAATCAAAGAAAAACTAACATAATGAACAAGGACTGTACCCCTTCTAATTTCCTTAAAAACTCAATTGAGAAGCTACTAAAATTTTCTAACCCTTGTTCAATGGCTGATAGAACCTGGGACACCCTGGAGTAGGGAAAAGGAGGATATGTTGCTAATTATTATTAGAATGTGATAGTGGATTTGTCTCATATTGATGAGTTAAAAGGTATTGAATATGTATATGAGTTAGGGAGTTACTCTACAGTTCTGAGTTGGAACCTCACTTAGACCCATATGCATTCCTTTTTGTTTAGACCCCAATTTATATAAAAATATTAACATGGTATATGTGCGAATTGCTCTTGATTTTGCCACCATCTCCATTTGATTAGTTTTGTTCGCGTGTTAGGCCTCGTTAATAGCCCACACCCAAGGGGGCATGTTGGAATATATGAAAGTGGGCTTATTCCACATTAAAAAACTAAGAGGTCCTGAGGATATATATAAGTTATTGATAGTTCGCTCATTATCCATTAATTTTAGGTTAATACCTTATCTAACTTGTATAAATTACTATTTGTTTCAAAGGCGCAAGTCATATAAAGCTTAACAATTGGAATATTGATACTTACCAGGGATAGAGTGGGTTGTACATTTTACCAATAAAAACAACTAGAGATTCGAGCACAATTTAGTGCATATTCAAATACATATGTAGTTATAGACTTTTATGATTCTTCAAAAGATGAAGACCTTACTCAAAAGATCCACAAATGCTATTGATTAGGGTATTTAGGGCCCCACCAATGGTGAACCGACACATGGCAAAGAACACGTCAATAGAGGTAAGTGACATGAGGGGAGAATGAAGGAATCAGGAAGAATATAATGGTCATTTCTCCTCATACTGACGAATGACTATCCTACCTTTGGTTGCTGGCCCCAAGACTATAAATACCATAACTTGCATCATTATAGAACAACTTTTCACTATTCATGATATGTGATATTGAGCAAACACCCAAAAAATTATAAAATCCTCTCCAGCCTTTTCTCCTCTTTTTACTACATCTCCTTCTAAGACTGACTTGAATGTCGGAGGGGCTTTTCTCCTGAAAAACACCTGGTGGCAACCTTCGTGTAAGTCGTTTTGAGAGGACACACATCAGCGCTGCCAGCTGGGTGACACATCAACCAAATGTATGCATGAGCTTCTCACTCACTCATTCAAGTTTCTTCTGAAATAGATTGGCGCCATCTGCATGGAGACGGCAAAATAGTTGATACTCAATCTAAAATGCCAAAGCAAGGAGACAAGGGTAAATCCAAAGCGAACGAGAATCCGCTGAGGGAGGGGGCTACTCCTTGTATCAGAGTTCAGGTGAGAACTCAACGGATCACCCTCTCGCTAGACAATTCCTTACTCTAGAACAACTAGGGAATCTCTCAAACAAGTGTACGAGGCGATGATCTGAGAGGCATTTGACAAGATGAAGGATCCTGAGCATGACCTGGGACCTATCCGAGGATTTGAATATGAGCCTATTCTGGGGTATACTCTCCACACCAACAAAACCAGAACCGGCACCCTTAAGAAGAACCAAACACCTTGTTCATTGAAGCCAAGCAAGCACTTATGAAAGCTCACAAGAATATCGCTCTCTCTCGGTTGGGCATAACCCCTTATGCATCTAAACGAAAGGGCACAGGATGGTATAAAGAGTAGGAGGAATCCTTGAGGCCCGCTACTCTAACCAAGGAAGCTTAGGAGGAAGAGCTCCCTCACTGGATAGGTTTGTCACATAGACCCGGACTGCGAACCGATTGCCATGCATCGCCTGCTCCCTCTTCGAATAGCTGGGGCCAAGAGTAGGGATGGCTATAGGATGGGGGGGTGTTGTATTTGCAAGCATACCCATTTTTTAAATCGACATCTATACCCGTACTAATACCCATAACTATACCCATTGGGTATTAGAAAAATAATACCCATACCCGTACCCACTTGGTTTTCCGGGTTTGTGGGTTTTGTTTGAGTACAAATAGAGATTAAAAATTAAAACTCATATTAAAACCAAATTCAAATACCATAATAAAACATAAGCCACAAAGCCACAAGGGGTTCAATCACATTACTGAGTCACTAAATCAGTATAATGTAACACTCTAGAAGACAAGTTCCAAGTTACTATTTAGATAGCAAAGTAGCAAAATAAAACCACAGCCTTGGCCTTTAAGATCAAGTCAGCAACAAGCCATCAATAGTACGAATTATCTGTCTAGAATACATGTTCAAGAAGGAATATTCTAAACTAGCTTGACAACGAATTGAAGATAGAACATTAAACTTATTAGCTTGACAACAACTTCAGCAAGCTCTCATAGTATTTCCATTCCAAAATCACACTTAGATTCCTGTTAAAAAAGAAAATCAAACTTGATAATATAATTAAATAGAAAACAATTAAATAAATACAAAGACTGACACTTATTATCAAGTTAATAGCTTCAATTATCGCTCCACCATCAGAATCAAAATCATCAAAGATAGAAGTCACATTATAAGCACTCTCTGACTTAGTGACTACAAAAAAAAATCTGCAAGTCATATCTTTAGAATTTTGAACTTAGATTATGTAAATTAAATATATTCAACAAAGAAATATACATTACCTTTCATTCCTCCAATCATCCAGTTTTGCAAGTACATGAAGGCTTCCACAGTTTTCGCATGCAATCTTGAACGATATGGACTACCAACCTGACCACCCATAGTAAATGCACTTTCGGAGGCAACAACATAAACCGAAATTGCTAATATATCTATAGCAATCATTCTAAAGGTTGGATACTTGAAATCTTTTTTTCGAAAAATCTAATGTATCAAATTGAGCAATATCAGGCATAAAATCTTCTTCCAAGTAGTGATGTAGCTCAGATCTCAAGTTTACCTTCCTTTTTTTGTTTTTCTTATGTAATGCAAATATGTCTTAACTGCTATCTTCGAAAGGTCTCTTTTAGGTCAAGGAAGAGTCACTTGGAGTTCCATAAGTGGAATTTTCAACCTCAGGAATATTAGTTTTTCTATCAATGTACGCCCTAAGAGATCATACAACAAAGAGGCCGCCCTCTCAATTTCTCTACTAGCCTCATTCTCGTGAATCTCATTGAAATATAAGTCCTCACAATACATATTGTTCCTAGGATCCAAAATCAAAGCAATGACTACCAATCCATTCATTTCACCCCAATATTTATCAAACTTTTTAGCTATTCTATATGCCATGTCACGAACAATCTCAACTTCATAATTCAACTAACTTTGCAAATTCAACTTAATCAAACTGATAAGTCTAAACACCAAATTCGTAGTAAGGAAATCTCTCCTAGAAAATAACAATGTTCTTATAGAAGATCCTTAACTTTTCGCAAATAAGCTTAACAAATTGCCGATCAAGGGCACTAGGAAAGGAAAAATTGTACTTAGCATTCACGTGTTTCAACCTTTTAAAATTTGCTTATAAGACAAAGTGAAGTCAAGCATCAAACCATCAAGTACGAGAGAAGCAGAATTGAACTTCCCAAGCATCATATCCATAATGGAATCATTGGTTGTATAATTATCTACAACAATTGAAGAAATTTTGGTTTCCAAGCTATATTGAAACAAGCATTGATCTATGAGAACATTTGCACGAGCATCGCTTATATGTGGTTGTGGCATATAAAAGAACCTATATAACATAATTAAAACATAAATAAAGCAAACTAGAGTCATTTCACCTGATACAAGTCATCAATTAGTTAAAATAAGCAGCGTTCAATAAGGTATTTAACTAAGATAAAACAAGAAACTAAATATTAAATTAAAATAAGTAGCAAGGTGTTGAATTAAATTAAAATAAGCCACACCAATAAGATATTGAATTAAAATAAAGTAAGCAACTAAATATTGAACTAAAATAAGCAGTTAAATATTAAATTAAAATAAACAGCAAGATCAAAGAAATATAACCGTACCTTAAAGTTCGATGGTGAAGAACCCAATCACCATCCACAAAGTGAGCGGCCACTGCCGTACAACCCTTTTCTGATTAGAAGCAGTCCACAAATCAGTGGTCACCCCAATTCTTCCTTGAGTTGCCGCTAATAAGTTCTCCAAAGTACACTTTCCATCATAAAAGATTCTCAAGATTTTACTTCTCAATGTATTATAAGATATCATTTGAAAATCAGGATTAAAACCACTCATAAATAGATAAAGGATACTCGTGCATCACAATCATTTCAGCCAATTCTTGCCTTGATTTTTCTTGGATAAAGCTATGGTTTTCTAATTTCTTCTCTTCATTATTTTTAGACCTAAGTCTTAGTGTTTGCTGCCCAGTTGCCCCCAAATGCCTCTTTACATGTAATTTTAGTAGATGACCACTCAAATGCTTAATTTTGTTTGAGGTCTTGGCTGATAGTTTGTGCTTATGATGTTTACAAACAACCCTTTTTCTCATCATTTTCTTCTTCAAGCTCAAGTTCAGGCCAAACTCAATAAGTTCTTTTACTCAGCTTCTACCTCTATAGATGAGATTGAACGAAGTGGGTAGCGTGGAGGGTGTTTTGCATAGAAAGAACCTTGTGGTGGAGAAGAAGGGCTGGGAGCCGAAGGACCTATGCTTTTAGATTAGGTTTCACTCTCCATCTCTTACAACTGCAACAGTAAGATACGTGGCCTAAATTTAGCAATGACTTTTAAGCAAAACATTTACAAACAAATATAGTTATTCATACTAAATCTATTGATAATCAAGCCTTAATTCAGTCTGTCCTAGCCACTGCCAATTGATAAAATTAAAGATCTATGTTAAAGAAGTAGAGATTGCTATAATCATTTTCATTTTCCCCTAAATTCACAAATAATTGGATGAAATTGTAAAGATATAAGTTTGGACAGGTACATAATCAATTTGTTCACCTAAGATTCACCAAGTCAACAATGAACATGGTCATAAAAACAAATAGTTCAATACAAAATCACATACATCTCAAAATCTGAGCGAAACAGGTTAAAAAAACAAAAAGAGATAAACCCTGAAGCTTACCATTATTATTGTAAAGAGGAATCAACGACCCAGTATCACCAGCATTGCTGGGTCTTGGCTGTCATCGAGCATCGTTGCATCAACAACCATAGGCTAGGACGTCGGGGGAAAGAGAACTAGTAGAGGGAGAGAGATTGAGATATGAGAATATGAGCAAAGCACTAATTAAGGGTGTTGTGTGAGGATGAGAGTTATTGACACTGAGAGTAGTAGATGAGGTTTTCATATGTTGAACCATCTTCATTTGGGCCTCTACTTTGTATACCTATGGCCTCATAGATTAAATCATTTTCTAACAGTTATATAGGAAAATGGGTAACGGGCAGTTACAAGTATGGGGGGTGGACCCTATACCCATACTTGCACCCGTTTTTTCAAAACTCACCCCATACCCATTTAAAACCTATTTTCATCTCCGATTCGGGTTTAAAATAGGAGAATTTTTTGAGTTTTAAATGGGTGCGAGTTTTACCACGATCCCTAGCTAAGAGGAGAGCAGAAGTAGGGGTATTGTCAAAGTACTAAGTTTCTCCTTCATTAGTAGAAATTAGCCATCCTTAACCACCTGTGCTAAGGGTTGGGGGCTCATCAAAAAGAGAGTCCTTACCTTTTTTCTCGACCCCTTTCAGTAGATTGATTATGGTGATGCCACGCTTCAAGAAGGCCAAGATGCCAACCATTGATCGCTTTTATGAACCACTAATCAGGACAATCACTTGGATATCTACAAGGGATTGATATATGTATAGGATGTTGATAATGCTATCATTACGTTGCCACTCTGCTGAAGGGGATTTCCTAGAAATGGCTCAATGGCTTTCCCAATGGAAGCATCACTTCATCCCTCTAACTCGCTAAACTGTTTGGCGCCCCATTCATTATAAGCAAGAAGGAGAGGAGAACTAGAATTGATCTTGCCCAAATCCAGGAGGGCAAAGGGGACGCTTTGACGAAGTATGTGATGAGATTTAACCAGGAAGTTGTTCTGATCTCATACTTGGAAGATGGGGTGATCTACACCACTTTTCTCAATGGATTACTTCCAAGAAGGTTCAAGTTCTCCCTTATTAAGAGTAAAGTAGCAACATTGGTAGAAGTATTAAGAAGGGCCCAAAATTTCATACAATCTAGGCCACCGAGATATGTGTTGTAAAGAAGGGCACCTCCTAGCCAGACAAGCATTTGAGAAAAGAGGAGAAAAAGATTGGATGCTTACATATAAGTCCCTAGAACATCCTTATAGAGATCAAAAGCAACCTACATTGAGGAGACCAAAGCCCATCAAAACTCCGGTTGACAAGTATCATGAGTACCATTATGGACTTTGGGAACACTACTTCCGAATATTATGATCTTAAAAAAGGCCCTCAACGAGCTAGTCAATCAGGGGTATCTTAACTGCTTCTTGAGACCAGGAAGGGAAAACGGCTTAATTCATCACAAATTGGAAGAAAAGAAAGATAATGATACTGACTAGGACATAAAAGTGATAGCAACCATAGTCAATGGAATTGACCATAAGGAACTGAGTGCCAGATATAGAAAAGCCCAAATTTAGAAGCCTAGTCAAGTTATGACTACCAAAGAGTTGAAACCACTCACAGGAGCAACCATGGCATTCGATTTGGAGGACATCTGTCCGTTATAAACCCCACACAATGATGCCTAGGTAAAACAAGTCAAAATCACAAACGCCATGGTGTTATGAATCTTAGTGGACGCGAGGCGTTCTGTTGATATCATCACTTTGACTTTCCTAAAAAGTTGTAACAGATTGAGAAAGATTTGGAAGCTATTGAAACTCCCATTGTGGGGTTCAGAGGGCAAGTAACATATCCCTTGCGAGCCTAAATATTACCTGTCCAAGTGGGAGAAAGGAAAGCTCACGAATTATTGAGGCATACTTTCTAGTAGTGGATGTTCTAATGATACACAATATTATCCTCAGACGACTGACCCTTAGGGCCATCAAAGTAGTGGTAGCACCCTACCTCCTACTCATGAAGTTTAAACTGGATGCTAGTGAGGTGGTAAAGCTCTCTAGAAACCAAAAAATAGTAAGGGAATGTTATTTGTGCGAGCATAAAGTCCTTAGAAAATAGGACAAAATTGCCCCCACGTAAGATGTCCTGATCAAACAAGATTAGGCAGATGGTAACCACAGAGGCAATGGTAGTACTCTCCACTTTAGTGGATGAATGGAAGACCCCACCTAGAAAAAAGTAATAAAGTGGTTCCTATCCCTTTAGAGCCCTTATAGGCAAACCATCCAACTCAGAAAAGACCTCAATCCCATGGTAAGATATGGAATCTTCCAACTCCTAGGATAATACAAGGATGTGTTTGCATTCAACCTATTAAAAACGTCAGGAATAAGTCTTGAGGTAATAAAACATAAGTTGAATTGGATTCGAACCACAAATTAGTCATTCAGAAATGAATACGAAGCCCAAAAATTTTTGGAAGCATGGTTCATAAGGGAGTGCCAATACCCAAAATAGGTATCAAATGACATCTCGGGCAAGAAACCCAATGGAGATGAAGGATCAATGTCGACTTCATAGATTTGAACAAGAATATCCCAAAGATAGCTATTTACTCCCAAAGATAGACAAATTGTTCGATCTTATGGCCAAGCATGAGCTTTTTAACTACATGGATGCTTTTTCATCCCTTTGTTTAAGGAAGATCAAGAAAAAAAGGTTTTCCTTGTCAACACCAGCCTGCACTATTAAAGAACTCAAGAGCCACCTGCCAAAGAATTGTCAACAAGATCTTTGCGACATTCATAGGGAAGACATTAAAGGTATACGTGGATAACATGATCACTAAGGCTGTGAAGGGAGTTGACCATGTGAAAGACCCGAAGGAAACTGTTAAACCAGAAATTATGATATTTTATACCATTTTATTGTCTAATAATTGCTCGAATTAAATTAGTAAATTAAGATTTTAATGTTATTTTGTTTGTTCTATAGGATTTGGAGAGTTTGGAAAATAAATGATTAGTTCAAGGATTGGATCAAGTAAGGAAAAATAGAAGAGAAGAAAAATTCGAAGTCCAAAATAATAGCCCAACTACCTGACCCAGCTGCCTCCTCCCTTTCCCCTCTCCTCTCTACATCCTCACACTGGGCCAGGCTTAAATCGAGCTTGTAAGTGAAACCCTGACCTAGCTTGCCTTTTGTTTCCCGTACATGTTTCTCATGTGCCAAACACAGCCCCCTTGTTCTTTCTTCTTCCTCATAAAAATGCATAGGAATCTCGTGACTCCTCAGCTTCCATGGCCAGCTTCTCCTTCTTCTTTGATTGCCCAGAAATGCTCAAGGCCATTAATTCTTCTTCCCCTTAATTACTAATCATCAAGTTGGCCATTTGCAAGGATTGAATTTGAGGAATTTATTGAGGCAACGAGAGGGCTTTTTTGGTGGCTTTAATGGAGGTCGAGGACAATGATTTCAATTGGGGGGTTGGTCGTCAGTATCTGGGCTATTGGGTTATCATTGTTAATTTCGAATCTGTAGATTTAACTCCTAGACTTTGTAATTTGCTCAAGCTTTGGTCCAATTTCAGAGAGATTTTTGCTTTAATGTCAGGATTTTTATTTTCCTTTTTTACGACTCCTCATTTTGATTTTTTTTTCCTAGTTTTCTAGATTTGCTTACTTAGGTCAAATGATGATTCAAGTTTCTGTGCTTTAATTGTGCTCATTGGTGTAAATTCATACTTGGCCATTGAACGTCTATGTAATTGCCTGGTTGCTCTGTTTGCTTGTGATTCACTGTGCTAGAGTTGGCTGGTTCGAAACTAGATGGGCTTTGTTCTACCAAGAAGTGTTATATTCTATATCTTTGTCATTTGAGTGCTTCTCTTATTTTTTGGTTTCCTAATGTTAATTTTAATATTCTCGTCACGTGTTAATCTACAATACTGGACTATAGTTTGTAGGTTTGTTTAGCAGGTTTAATTTAGCTGAGTAGTAACTCAATTTCACAACCATCTTTGAGGACGACACTTGTAATTCATACGATGATAACTATATACTTACGGGAATTTACTAACAGAAACTTTCAAGGTACTCAGGCGCTACAATATGAAACTTAACCCAAGGAAATGCACCTTTGGAGCCAAGTTTAGAAAATTCTTGAGTTACATGATTAACCAAAGAGGAATTAAGGCAAACTCTAACAAGATTAAGGTTTTGCTAGATTTGAAATCTACAACAACGGTGAAAGAAGTGCAAAAGTTGATCAGCTGCATAGCTACACCTTGAATGTTCATGTCGATATTAGCAGAGAAGTGCCTCCCTTTCTCGAAGGTGCTAAAGAAGAAAAGCATAATTTAGATGCGATAAGGAGGCCGGGCAAGCCTTTTAAAGCCTCAAGAAATACTTAGGGAGCCTCCCTCGGACGATAAGCCCAAATGCTAGAGAGCTATTGTTGGTGTACCTGGCTGTTTTTTACCATGTGTAAGCATAATTCTATTGGCCAAGATGGATGGACAACAACTCCTAATATACTACGTGAGTTATGTCTTGGCAGAAGTCAAACAATGATATCCACTCATTGAGAAGTTTGCATATGCATTATTGATTGTAAGTTGGAAATTGCATCTTACTTTGACCCCCACCACATAATTGTGATAACCGATCAAGCCTTACGAAATACTCTTGAGCGATATGGAAGGATTTTGAAATGTGATATTAAGTTTGCCCCCTTTGTAATCAATTATAAACCATGTAGGGTGATCAAAGCTCAAGCCCTTACTGAGTGCTCAATCTTATATAAGCCAAAGGTAGAAGATAACAAATCATAGTTGCTCTATGTTTGATAGATAGATAACTAATAGAGGATGTGGAGCAGGGTTGATTGTAGTATCTCCTGAGGGTACACATATGAGCATGCACTGAACTTCATGTTCAAGGAATCAAACAACAAAGCTGAATACGAAGCTTTAAAATTTGCAATGAATTGGGGCTGAACATCTCAAAGCCTTCTCCAAATACTAACTTATAGTGAGTTAAGTGAAAGGGAAAATATGAGGCTCGAGATGCAACCGTGGTCACTTACTTGGCAAAGGTGAGAGAGAAGCCTTCCATGTTCAAGAAGTTCGAAATTCAACATGTGCCTTGATCAAATAACTAACAAACTAGTGCCTTGTTAAAACTTGCTAGTTCTTTCCTGAACAGTCACCCAAATGACATTCATTGGGAGACGTTATGTGAACGAACGGTCAATACAAAGGAGTTAGCATGGATCAATAGGAGTAAGATATGGATAGACCACCTCAAAGGATGTTTTCATGATGGAACCCTATCGTAAGACCCAAAAGAGGCTAATTGCATCAAGAAGAGATCCGAGTGGTTCCTATGTATAAAGGGTGCCTCCATAAGAGAGCCTTCTCACTTCCACTCTTAAGATATACCACTCTAGAAGATGGCAAAGAATCCTTGAGGAGATCTATGAATAAGATTACACATTACACATTAGAGGCTGAAGCCTAGCCATAAAGGCTCTAAGGATTGGATACTATTAGCTAACACTTCGATCTAATGTAATAGAGATAGTGAAGAAATATGACAAAGCGGTTTGCTACCTTGCACCACTAGCCATCCACCTCTCTTATGAAAATGCATTTCCCATTGCCTTTTGTAAAGTGGGGCATGGACATACTAGGTCCTTTCCCAAAGGCAACGAGGCAATGCAAGTTCCTTTTCACGGTAGTGGATCACTTCACTAAGTCGGTAAGAACAAAAGTTAAGGTGTCTACCACCACAAGAGAAGTTTGAACATTCATTTGGAGGAAGATCAACATAAGGTTCGGGGTCCTAAGGGCAATGGTCTTTGATAAAGGCCATCAATTCAACACCGATAAGGTACGAATTATTGTGCTAAGTATGGAAGTTAGACAAGATTTATGCTTGTTGCTAGACCTAAAACAAATGGCTAAGCCAAGTATACCAATAAGTAGAACCTAAATGGACTTAAAAAGAAGCTGGATGATTCAAAGGGATTGTCGACAGATTAACTCCCATCCGTACTATGGTCTAGTCAAACAACAGGAAGAGTGCTACTGGAACGACCCCATTTATGCTTGTCTATGGCTCCGAAGTTGTGCTTCCGATAGAAGCCATCATCTGTACCCATCGACTGGCCACTTTTAAGAGCACCTCAATGAAAATTATTAAGGGAAGCACTCAACTTGCTACCCATAGTAAGGGCCAACACATACCTAAGGGAGAAGATAGCCAAGATTAGGATGACTTGGTTCTACAATGGCAGGATCAAAGATCAACCCCTAAAGGAGGCCGATCTAGTCCTAAGAAAGATGGAGTCCATCAAAAAGGGGGCAATCTAAGGGAAGCTGACTCTTAATTGGGATGGTCCATATATGATTATTGAGGAAGGGCTCTCCGAAACATTCAGACTTATAATACTTAAAGAAGATGAGGTACCAAGGATCTGGCACTATGACAACCCTATGAGATACTGCATATAATATAGGCAAAGGGTAAGTAAGGTAGCACAAGCCTAGGAAAGATATGTTTCGTTGAAATATATCAATTGTATGTTTGGTTGGCCCCCAATATCATCAACTATTAATTTCGATCAATGTTAGTTTTCTTATATCTATTCATTGGTCATTTGTCATCAAGTTTTGGGGGCAAAGGGGGATAGAAGTTGTTAAAGTGGTAAATTTAAGCACATAACATGGATGTAGAAATAGGCACAAAAATAAGAGAAAAGTAATAAAACTTAATGACAAACCACTAATAATCAGGATATGTTGAAGCAAGGATTAGCTTATCCGACTAGTGTTCAAATTTATCCAATGAGCATGTAATAGGTGATGGGAATGATAGGGCGTTGAACTTACAACTGAACTCGTCCTACACCCTAAGGAAGGTTTCTAACTGAATGCCATAGTTCGATTAAATGATATGCTGATGAAAAGTTAGCTTATTCGATTGGTATCCGGACTTATCCCATACATAACATAGTAGGTGATGGGAATGATAGGGCATCAGCATATTGCTTAATCAGCAGGCGCTTGGGTTAAAAGGTGAGTAAACTCAATCATAGGGGTGTTTAAAACAATCTAAACCCAAGAATCTAAACAATAAAACTATAACTTGACCTAAAATTTCAAGTATCCAAAATTTCAAAAACATTCATTCACTCGAAACTTGAAAACTTTTTTTAAAAAAATTTCAAAATTTTCTCTTGTTACATGGATGATGTATAGGAGAGTGGAGAAAGACATATGACAGGTTGGATGAAAGTCATGTGATCTTAAGTTTATAGTATGCCTCTGCCTAATTGTCCAGAATTTTATTTATAAGTTGCCTATGCTCTATTGTGGAATTCCAAAAGGCTTCTAAGTTTGTAAAGTTAGTTGCACACTTCTACTAATTGAGTGGATTATAGTTATCATAAAAAAAAGGTATTTGGGTCTAATGGCACACTTGGCAAAATGACCCAAAAAAAGTGTACACAAAAAAATGTGAAAACATAAATTGGGTTATTGGGTGATCGGAAACCCAAACTGAAACTTTCGGGTACCACAAAATTTTAGTTCGGGTTCGGTTCGAGGCAGGCCAACCTGAAATTTTGGTTATCCGAGCCGAAAATTGGTTTGGTTTGGCTAGCCGATCCATGAACACCCCTACTCAATCCTTTATCATACTACACCTTTAGCGCCTAGCGGCTGCGGGTAGGCACATTGCTTAGATACACGTGACTACAGAAACCTTCCTATTTAATGTCGTGAGAACAACCAAATTAATTAGCTACGTTCATGCTACAAGCTTGTCCTGAGGTTAAGGAATGCATCAATATGTTAAGGATGTAACAACAATAAAGAATATATAATGAAAGTAAGAAATGCAAAGCCATATCATAAAATAGACACCCAAACATGTGAAAAGTTACCACAAGTAGCAAGTGGAGTAACAAATTACAAGACATACATTATTTTCTAAAACAAACAACACAAAAATCAAATGTGTCATACATCACCAGCCCGAAGGCCTAAAATAAGAGATACTTGTCCACAAAGACAAAACCTGATGACTGCTATAAAGATAAAGTGGAAAGGGGAATCAAGCCTATGCCCCATCATCGGGCTTCTCCATAGCCTCCTCCTCCTTGCCAGCCTACTCACCCTCAGCCTAGTCAACAGTGTGGATCCTTTTAATAGCCTCCTTTGGGCCATCCTTAAGAGAGGAAGGATTAGCATAAGAAGCGGCTGCTGAGTGTGAGTGAGAGATGTCCTCATGAGCCTCATCTCTCCTAGCGGAATGCTCATTGGCCTCCGGGTACCGGCCCCATTCCAAGACATTCTTGAAATCTGCCATGCAGAGCCTTTGGCCATCATCATCCTTCTTGGTAGCACAATTGAGCAACTTCTTTATGGCCTCACGCCTCTTCTCAAAAGAGACGTTCTCAACATATACGTGAGCACAGAAGGCCTCACTCTCCCACAGAGCCTTATCCGCCTCAAACTTGCGCTCGTGTTCCTTGAGTGGGTACTCTAAGTCCTCAACTTTACAGCTATCCTTTTTGATTGTCTCTTTAGGTACGCCTTCTTGTCGAGCTTAGTTCAATCCCTTAAAGAGTTCAACTCAGTGTCGAAAAGGCGTTGAGAGGGAATGGAGTGAACGGTGAAAAGAGGATGAACTGCACCTTGAAAGCAAACAAAGAAAGTTTTACAGCAAGAAAAGTGATAAAGCAAAATTCAATGGCAAAAGGTAAAAGTAAATACCTCCATGAAGTATACTTGGGCTTCTTTAAAGGTGTTGAGAGCCTCTTTGGAGCCTTGAGTTAAAGGGAGCTCCTATCTGAGCGACGCAACTTCCCCTCTTAGTTAGAAGAAAGGAAGGAACTCCTTCACTCTAGAGATTAGTTGTCATTGAGTTGGGTGGAGTGAACCTGCATGGGGGCCCTCATCTTGCTCACGAGGGGAGTTCTAGCATCGCTGTTGCATGCCTCCTTAAATAAAGCATCGGTAAGTTGGGGGCATCCCTTCATCTTCTCCAAGATCTGGCTCTTTGTCAATGATTCTATGGCGATAACCATGTTAGGTTGGGAAGTACACCTAGAAGGAGGAATAAGCTTGGTGGCACCTGTGTTGCACTACTAAGAAAAGGAGCATACCGAAGTCGTACTCTATACCTATGGGATGACATGCTCTCTGACTTGCTTCTCACTCTTGGCATCATCTAGGCATCTTCTATCCTCCTTCGTCGGCTTGCCCTTTCTCTAGACAAGTACATCGATGGCTTCCTTTGCAAAATGCAAGATTTAAACGAGTAAGGTTAGTGAAGAAGGAATGTGGAATATATGAATAAGAGGCAATAAAATTACCCCAAGGGGTAGCCGAGCAAAGTCCAGTGGTACAAAGGAAACATTGAACTCAAGTAACTGCTTGTGGGGAAGCCAATTATCCATAACCTTCATGATCTCCCTGATCAGTAGTGGACAGAGTTGACAAGCTAAAAGTAATTGATGGCAGCTATCTCTTTCCCCGCGGGGATGGTACGAGGCTTATTCCAAGTCTTATTTAGACACATTTTATTCAATATAAGAATATCCTAATCCCCTTGTACCTTCTTAAAGTACACAATTTTGTATTTCCAGCTGTGAATGGAAGAAGCTTTGTCTAAAGCTAATAAGAAGTCAGGGCAATTGACGATTCAGAACCAACACTCCCCCCTTCCCATAGGTCATATTATTTTGCTGAATCATAAGAACATATGTGAAAGCAAGGGTTGTACACTTAAGATGCTTAAAGTCACATGTGGCGATAAAAGGTAGGATGGATGCCCAAGCATTAGGGATGGGTTGGGTAGCTGCGTTGTCATATGTTTGGAGGATTCACATGACAACCTTAGGGAGCGGGAATTGAAGCTCATGCTCTCGGGTCTCCAGAAACACCATAATGTAACTCTGTGGAGGGCTCACCATAGTGTTGTAGGCGACGGAACCATTATCATATAGTTACGCTTAAATGAGATACTCAATTCAAATTGAGAAACTTTCTTAACTTTGTTGCAAAAGGAAAGGTTGATATAATAGGTACTAGGTTCGTCCTCTTGGTCAAACCTACCAGGGCCCTAGAAGGGCTAGGATCCAGCCCTGGTATGTCTCTCATATCGGTGCTTGGCAAGCCAATGTTAGCAAAAGGCCCAGGAAGTGAATTAGCTACAGACACCTCCCAAGGATATGACATAGGTATGCTGGAAGAATAAGAATCGAGAGATAGGGAGCTATTGGAGCTCTCTTTAAGAAAGTTTGGTTTCACTCAAAGGAATTCCACTGTAGAATTATAGTGGGTGGGCTTTATTGGTGCCTAATTTCCAAATTGGGATTATGATAGTCGCCTAAAGGTCTTATATCTCCCCCGAATAATGGGGTTGTGTACGGATCCACAGAATTATTACTAAAGTTATTCCCACTAAAGCTCGACTAGCAGGTAAAAAGGTGACGACGCCATAGAAAGACGTACAAAGATATAGGTGTGGAACAATAATTTGTTAAGGACGGGAAAGGAGAAATAGAAAGGAATGATACCTTAGTGAGCATTGAAGCAAAGAAACTCTAGTCTCAACTTTCTCTCTCTAACTTTCTCTCTTACTACAAGTTTTGGAGACGGTCCGTGAATGAAGGTGAAGAATTGAGGAAGGAGAGCAGGTGTATGTACATACACCTGGCATTAGGATCCATGCCCCCCATTCAACGGCTAGATTTGATAACACTTGTCAACATAAAAAGCGAGGGTGAAAAATGCACCGAATTGGGGGCTGATCAAATTGAGAGGATCCCTTCTTTCTATTTAATTTAATCAAATTGGACAGGGAATTCTTTCTCTATACAGATGGGGTGACCAAATTGAGAGGGCTTATCCCCTCTATTCAGCTTGGTCGAATTAGAGAGGAAGTGTCTCTCCCCTCTATTCGGTCAACAGAATTGAAGAGGGAGTGCCTCTTTCCTCTATTCAACTTAGCCGATTAGAGAAGGAGAGCATATCTCTCTACTTGGCTTAGTCGAATTGAAGACGGGGTGCCTCTTTTCTGAATTAAGCTTGGTTGAATTGGAGAGGGAGGACCCTCTTTATTCGGTTTCATCGAATTGAAGAAGGCCTCCACTCCCAATTCAGCCAAGGCCGAGAAGATCAACCCATAACTTAGCTTTGAATTGAAGCAAGTAGAGGTGAATGTGTGGTAAGACGTCTCGAACCGAGCCAAGCAAATAGACCTCAATAAAATTTCATGAATTAGGTTAAACAAAATTACTCATTGACTAAGGAAAGTGACAAGCAAAAAGCTAAAGCATGAAAAGCTCATAAATTATGATAGATAAAAAGCATAAATGTACTAAAGTTAATAAACAGAAAGTTTGTTACTACAAAATGTTTTGGGTACATGACAAAAGGCGACAAACATTGCAAATTGCAATTACATCAAATGCGGCCAGGAGCACCTGCTTGAAGCTTGAAATAAGCAGATGCTACAAAGAGAACCAGATTTACATCATCAAATTATTATAGACAAGCAAAGAATAATAACTCATACCCAAGCTCCAGAACTCAAGCCATGCTCCTTTTCTATTGAAGAGCGCTCTTCTTCTCTTTCAGAAGGAGCCACTTTTAAATGTTTGAAACCTCCTTAAAGGGGGCTTCCCTCTTTCTTTGTTGGAAGTGCCCTCATTTTCTCCTTCGGCAAGGATCTTCTTTTCTCCTCTGGAGGGATGCTGTGAGGAAAATGAAGTGGGGAGATCGATGAGTTTGAGCTCTCAACATCTTCTTGACTAAGGGGCGTGAGGACTGGGGGTGTCCATGGTTTGGACACCTGAGCCAAAGACTATTAATCCGGTAACCAAAATTTAGGGTCGGTTATCCATTGAACCGAAACTGAACTGAAATTTTCGGTTATAACTTTAGGTAGCAGTTAATTTCGGTTTGGGTTTTTGATTACCCAGTAATGCAATTTTTTTTTCACCTATATTTTTAGCTATTATTTTTGTTTGCCAAGCCAGCAAACCTAACATGTCAGCATGGCTTTTACACTAACTTGCCAAAGTAGATCTGAGCATTTTTCTATTGAACTACACTTCTAAAAATAATCATAGACAGAAGCCCAAAATTCACTCCTAACATGTTAGTGTGGCTTGGTGCACACTGAAGTCACTACTCAGTAGGTAGAAGTGAAGCATATGCAAATATAATGTAGTAACACATAGCATGTTAGCATAGCATATTACGACAAAAATTTTGCTCATTTAATTAAAGCATAGCATGTCTCACTTTTCGGTAAACCTGCGTGGGAATGTTTTTTAAAAAAAAAGGTTTCGAGAACCCAAATTCACAGAAGATCCAAACTGTACCTGAGCCAATTACCTAAAAAACTTTTTGGTACTTGTACTCAGATCGAAATTCTTGAGAATTCAATTAAGGTACCTAGAATTTTAGGCCGGGTCACAGTTTTTCAATTTGGGTTATTAGTTTCAGATTTTTTTGGCACGCCTAGTTAAGATCAACCTCTTGGTTTTGACACTGAACTAGTTGGTCGCTATTCGTGTCTAGCCAAATTTCAAAGCTTTCAAAGCGAAATTCTTCCGGGTCTCTATCAGATCTTTAGCCACGAGAGGCAAAAAGATTTTAAAGAAAATCACCTCTTGCAAAGGTGAAGTATATAAGATGAACTGAATGATCTCAGGAACACTGACGCTATAAGCATAACACTCCACCATAGTCTTTTCAAATCAGGACACAATAATGGCCACCACGGTGTAAGAGGTCTAGGAGGAGGGGCTCAAGGCTCCCTATGTAGCGTCCCAAAGTCAAGCCGCAATAAGATGAACTTAGCTTCCTTTTCACTTCCGAGAAAAAGGAAAATTGTGCTTCGCCATTTGACAAAACATGTGAATACAAATGGTGTGCGGCGGAAGAACTACTCTTCTTCTAGCTCTCTAGAAGGAGGAGTCAAGCAAATGCACATCTTACTTGAATGCCTTAAAAGATGCTTCATTAAAATGTGAATAGGCTAAATGATTGAGATATTTACGACCTCACCAATGGCGAACTGAGATGTGGAAAAGACCAAGTCAACAAAGGTCAAAGGTTGACCTGAAAGGAGAATGAAGAAATCATAAGGGGGCATAATGGTTATTTCTCCCTCATACTGAGGAGTAAACATCCTACCGTTGGGGTGTTGACCGCAAGGCTATAAATATCCTAACTTACATCATTATGGAATAACATTCCACTTCTCATGATATGACATATTAAGTAGATACCCAAAAAATAATAAAATCCTCTCTATCTTTTTTCTCCTCGTTTTACTACATCTGTTTCTAAGAAGGAGTCTTCCTTAGAAAAAACACCCGGGGTTGGCCTACGTGCAAGTGATCGAAGAGGAGACACGTCAGCATTTCCAGTGAGGTGACACATCAACCAAACTCAAGTCTGAGCTTCTCTCTCAGTCCCTCATGTTTCATCAGAAATAGCTATATTTAATCTATAAAAACATGAATAATGGTGGCGTTTAGTAGGTGGGAATAGACAAATGGAAATTCAAAAGTGAAATAGGGAATTCATTTTTAGGACGGGAAATTTATTTGTTTATTCTCATTTCATTATTTGGTATCTTGGATTTTGAATTAGAAATAAAATGACAAAACTACAAATATACCCTCAATATAAACATATGATTTTATAATCTAATGGCAATATAGTCTTTTTACTCTTACTTACCACTCCTTTTGGTAATAAATTTGCGGAAATAGAGGGTTCTTATTCTCAATGTCACTATGCAAGTTATTCTCATTCCGATAAAAAATGATTCTGAGGTACCCCGAGTTTTAGGATAACTACTTTGTGGCCCTTGACTTTTTGAAAATAACATTGGGGTGCCCTATGTTTTCGAATAAAAGACTTTTAGCTACTTTTTCTTATTATTTTGGCCTCTAGACTTTTAGAAATTGCAGAAAATCCCTTGAGTTGGGCAAAATATGCAAATAATCTATTTTTAGGGTTTTTTTTTTTTTTTTCAAGCAATATACTTGTTTTAAATGATTAACTTCTTATAATGACTTTACTAGTACTAGTTATTACAATCTACTATTTATATCATAAATATTATACTTTTTATGGTTATAGGCCCACCATGCTTAGCAAAATAATTGAAGCTTGATTAGAGGGTTTTAACTGTTACCTGAACTTAGTCGTTGCTGGACTCCGGCATTCCTCTAGCATCCGATTTGCAGATATTGCTAATCTCAACCACACCTTCCTTAGATTAGGTATAGCAAAGATCTATTTTATTTCCTACCTCAGACCATAGTCGCTAATCAAGTTTTATATGTGGGGCTTTAATCAACAAATTATAATATTTAAGACATAAGGTTCAATTGAATAACATTCCATACTGGGAAACTTCTTTTACTGCAAGCCTGAAAGTAGAAATATTACAATAGAAAGATTAAAGAGGAACTTAAGCTACTGAGATTATTAGAGAAGCTTAGAATTTCGACATCTTTTTTACTCAAGTATGCTCAAATGATTGTGTCTCTTCTTAGCTCTCAGGCTCTCCTTTTATAGAGGAGTTAGTATACATAGATGCCCTAATGTCTACAGCACACACTAATTTTACACATGGCTACAGTGACATTCACATGGCTATAGTAGATTGCCTTATTTTACACACATGACACTTGTCAAAATAATACAATAATAGAGCAACCATTTTTCGGAGCCTTTTAATGCTGACAAGACTAGTCATCCATATTGAGATTCTGCCTGCCTTCATCCCCAATAATGTCTTCCAGTCCATCATTATCCAGATAATCATCAAAATCTTCATTTAGTTAAAGATGTTCTGGATCCCATTTTTTAAATAATTCATGAAGATATTTCTTTCTTTTTACTGATAAGAATTTTCTAGCTCAAATATCAAAGAGATAATAAAAAACATCTTCTGAAATAGCTCATTCTACCTTCATATATTTGTTGAACTCATTATGATAGGCAAAAGTAGTATTTCCGCACACTAACATTACTCCTTGCTCGATCAATGCCCACATTTGATGATAAATATTATAAAAACTGATGGCTTTTGCTGAAGTAGGATTAGTAACTAACTCATGTCATTCCGAAAACCGTTCTTGTCGTTGACATTTGGGATTGTCTAAATCAGCTAATTGAACTAAATAATGGGCCGGTTTAGCCTTTCCATTCTCATACTCAATTAGTGCGAAATGTACCTCGACGTATAGACATCTGTTATATGGAATTTTCATTTAACCATCAGGAGATGTGAGAATCCAACGAATCCTTTTGAACATGTACTATTAAAACTTAGTTAGTCTTGAAAAAAATGGGAACTTCAGGTCTGGGATTTCCATGAGGTAGACTACCATTCCATATTCGTAGGCTTTTACTACAGGGTCATTTGGAGAGATTGAATTTGCCAGAAAATTAACACCACCAACTCCAGACCTATTGGGAAAGTAGATAGTAGTATTCCATGATTTAAATATCATAAGAATAATTATGATCATAATCGATGTAGGTTGCATACCACTCATTGAACAATTTTTATCGAACATGAGAATTTATTTTTTCTTGGATACCATAAAGACACTTTAGGTAATTAGTTTATAGCTCTAAAAGGCTAAATATTTAGGCTATTTAGTAGGTAGAAGACAGTAGACCAAAGCGTGATCTACTTTTTGTATGAAATTCCAAAATATCCATAAGGATTTTACTAGAAGGAAAAACACATTCTAGTAGTAATGACATTTCATTTTAGATTTCCTACTTTTTGGATACGAGTTTTGCTCTAATGATCATCATTGGCGAGTTCTTGAGTTAAACTATCTACCAGAGAGTTCTTTGATCCTTGTATATGTTCAATAGAGAAGGAAAACTGGTTAAGCCATAATTGCCAATGTAGGAGTCGCCTTTGCGCTTGCATATTTGATAAATTCTTTTTCACAAAACCAAGTATTCCTTTACAATCAGTTCAAATAAGAAAATGTTTTATGGCTAAAAAGATTAAGAACTTTTCAATTTCTTTTATGACTGCAAGGATTTCTTTTTTCATTATAGAATAGTTACGTTCTTCCTTATTAAAACTTCCACTGTAATATTTGCAGAGTTTTTCTCTTTCCTTGATTTTGAGTACCACACTCTAATACTCATTCATGACACTTATCTCAAGAATTAAAAGAACAAGAAGATTTTTATACACATCTTTTTGAAGTATTAAACAATCTTTGAATCTCTAGGGGTCCATGTCAACTTACTTCGTTCTTAAGTTTCTGCTGCAATGGCTTTCTCAGTTTAGCCAAATTTTTAATGAAATCTAATGCATAGGTAAGGCATCCAAGAAATATTTCTACTACTTCCCATCTTCAATTTTTTAAGGAAAATTTTCTATTTTTTTCCAAAATATGCTTTTGTAGAATGATTTGTCGAGCTTTTATCTCTAAACCTAAAAACTCAATCTATTATTCAGCATAAATGCCCTTGTTCTTAGCAAGTACAATACCATATCAAAGCAGCTTTAGGTGACAACTAAGCCATCATCTTTGTGATGTTCTATGGTTTTGGAAAAGACAAGGATATCATCGATGTAAACAAAACAACAGTGATTAAGATCTTTGAAGATGTTATCCATTCTTCTTTGAAATATTTGAGATGCATTCTTTAGACCAAATGACTTTACTATCTACTCATAATGTCCTTGTGGGACACTAAATGTAGTTAAATGAATGCTTTCTTCTTTCATTTTTATCTGCTAGTATCCACTTTTGCAATCAATTTTTGAGAACCAAAAGGCTTCTTGAATTCTATCAAAAAGGACTATTTTGTTAGGAATATAATAATCATCAAAGACAACATTATCATTAAGCTTTTTGTAATTGACTATCATTCCTGCTTTTTTCTTTTTTTTCCTTCGGCATGATTTTTTACCATGAAAGTAGGACTGGTGTGAGGACTCTTGTTATTCCTGATTAATACTTTATCCAGAACTTTGATTTATTTATCAAATTCTTGGATATCCTGGTGTGTATACACCATTTGTTTGACTAGAATAATATTATTAGAGTAGAGTTCTCTGTATAATTGCTCTTATTGTTCAGTAATTTGCTGTTTAATAGTAGTTCAAGTAATAGATTATCAGTGCTATGTCAAGTTGTGTATGTATTACCTTCTCACCATGCTGGTTGTGTGTAAACTCAATTTTTTGATAAGTGTAAGCCTTAATTAATTTTTCAATAAGAACTTAGTGATCATTAATTGTGAATATTATTTAGTTTATAGTCTGTATGCATAGAGAATATAGTCTCTAGAAATTATTTTCAATAATCATATCATAAGAGGGTTGATCAATAGCCCATAGAACTGGTATAATGCATTGGACTCCTAATTCTATATATAATCCTTCTGTTGCCTTGTTATGGCTCATAATGCTATTATCAGTTATCCCTACTTGTAAAGAATTCTTGGCTTTTTTCCACATAAATTCTGAAAATAATGCTCTTTTTCCAATGCATACAAAACAGCCACTATCTATTTAGGCATGTAATTCATATTTGTTATATCACTCTAAACATACCTTTATTGGGATATAGATGCTATTATGATTTTTATTGATAGCTTCATATCATATCTCCATAGTCATGTTCTTAACTAATTCTTCTTCATAGATTGGCTCACTAATAGTTCTAGTTTATACCCAATAACTTTTCTATCTAGATCCATACTTCGGTCTGTACTATATCGTGCGGCTTCAAAACTCATTCTACTGATTTCATTGGTCATACTAATTGTATCATCTTCTTTAAGCTCTTCTTTAGTTGATGAAGATCCTTTTTCCCATTCTGATCTTGCATCTATACTTCTTAATAATTGGAGTTTTATGGTAATTTTACCATTGTCATCAATTTTTATCACATTTTGCTTATTGATTTTAGTGGGATTAGCAAAGCTAGATGTCCACGATCTATCGATTTTTATCTCCTACAGATTGGACTTCATCATTTGAATATTTTGCATTGGAGTAGGACTTTCAATTTTTTCTGCATCTATTATTATCATCTTAGTTTTTGGATCTATAGTATTATCTAATTTGTAGATAATTTTTTTAAATATCCTCAATGGATATCCTCCTCTTTTCATGTCCGTCCCAACTATTTTTATCTTAAGGGATAAGAAGTTTTTGTAAATTCATATTTCAGACTCACATAATATCCAAACCAATAATTGAATCCCACTGATCTATTACATAAATTAGTCTTAATCCTTGTGATAATTTAACTATTAAATTGGATATGTCTGATATCACAGAGCAAAGCATAAAGATCAATATCTTTTGCCATGATATTGTAATGGAGTGATTTAAACTTGGATGCTTCTAATATAGATATACCTATTTTTTCTATCTTTCTTGTGCTTAAGGATATTTTCCTAATTAATGAGATTAACTTCCCCCACGTCATACTCACAATCTTTGATTTCTATATCTCCTTCCATCATTTCACATATATATTTACTTTTTAATTGAAAGATGGACTTTTTATAAATTATGTCTTTCTGAATTATGGGAAGGATACAATCTCCTTTAACTTCGTCATTATCGTTGTCTACAACAAATTCTTCTCCTTGAAAATCGCTAAGACTAATCAAGCTACTTTGCATCATATGACTAGTCTCTTCATAATCACTTTTTTCATATTCGTGTTCTAGTATGATTTCTACATCCTTTGTTGTTATTTAGGGCTAGGTCTAATGCCTCTTCCTCACTTAGCTCAAAGTAATCTAGGCTTCATAGAGTTTCAATCAGCTTATTATTCTTCCTATTTTTGTATTCATTAGCATAATGTTCTACTTCTCTACATGTCCCGTATTTGCAGTTGTTTTTCCCTGTAGGACAACAAGCTGCTTTCCAAAAAAATCTTCATTTTTTAGAACTTGGTTTGTTATAATATTTTCTTTTATATTTCTCTCCTCTTTGCTTATTAAAGCTCTTTTTCTTATAAAATTTTCTTTTTTTCTCCTTTCAGGTTCCTTTCCCCATTGGTGAGGTGAATTCCAACATGGTAGAGATTGCTTCTTAATTTTCTTTTGCGTTTGGAGATCAATACATTGATCATTGATCCATTTTCTTAAAAAAGAGATTCTTGAGCCAATGGTATCCATAACATATGCTCTTTAAGCCATACAATGTATTTTTCATTGTGTCATAGAACATATGGAATTTATTAGATATGGCAATTTGTCATAGAATATAATAAGATTAGTTTCATTGTGTCCAATTTTGTAATAATATTTACTGAGTTCAGTAATATAATTCTCCAAATACCTCATATCCCATAACTTTATATATTAATCTTTCTCTGTCATTCTCTTGCTTTTTTTTTCAGAATTCAGTTTAGCCCTGATAAACTCAGTTTCGATTTCCTTGCTTAAATTTTTGAATATTGCAGCTGGTGTTTCCATCATTCTTAATGCATTTTCATCATCTTCATTTAATGAATCATACCAGTTAGTTACAATGCTCGAAAAAAATGCTCGATATAATTTAAGAAATTTCCTACAGTCTATGTGGTATTTAAATTTAAGATACTATTCATTCCTCTTCTCCAGTACTCAAATATTTCTTCTCTATTATAAGTTCCATCAATGTTTAAGATGTATCTGGTTTGACTAATTAGGATAAGGCCAATCTCTTTAAAGGTCGGAGTTTTTCTGGGGATAAACTCAAAGAAAAGTTAGTTGTATGTCCTGCTAGAACATACCTAGGCCTCATAAAATGGGTATTTCTTCTAGAAAGTTCACCAAATTTCTCAGGTTTAAGAACTACGTTGTTAACTAGATTGAACTCAATTTCATCTATATTAAGCTCTTCCCAATCTCGTTAATCTCATTGTGAAATATCATTTTACAATATTTTTTTATCTAGCTTCCATCCAATTTCTTCTAAAGATACAACATTAAGATCTTCTAGCTTAATTAGGTTCATCTGCTGACATATTTCTTCTTCTAACTAGGCATTATTTGTCTCTTCATTATCATTAGATTATACGTCCTGTTTATTAATCATTGTGCTCATGATTTTGCTTAATTCTTCTGGATTTTGTTCCTTCTCAAACATAATCCTAGAGTTTGTCAAGATTATATTACTTATACTCCATCATCTCCGTCTTTCTCTGCCTTTTCAAATGATTTTTCAGCTGATTTTTCTTCTATTTCTTTTTGAATTTTTATATCATGTAAAGGAAATGGATTTTTGTTTTTTGGGTTTTGGAAATGATATTTTTGTTGAAATGGAGTACTAAAACTTAAAGTAGATTTTTTGCTATGTTTAATTTCGTTAACGAGAGAAAGATGGATTACAAACAATTGTTTCTTAATCTCCTTAACTTCAGTCTTAATTTTGACTAATTCAACTTTTAATTCTAAAACTATATTAGTAATATAGTTTAATTGATGTGTTACTGAAGTAGTTCCTTCTAGTGAGTGAACAATATATTAATAATTAGGAGCATAACAATTAGGTGATGATTCAAGCATTAAACACAATTAATTAGCTTAAATAAGCATTAATTAGCTTAATAATCTTAATTATTTTTGATCACGTAACTTTGATACCAAATTAAAAACGGCTTCGAGTAGTTCTAATGAGCAGAATGTCACATGCACAAAATTAAATTTTTCGAAAGCAAGTTTTAAGGATTAGAGTTAGATTTGCAAAGATGAAAAGATTAGGATTTTATATAAACATTTAGAATAGTAAATTGGGTCCTTTTGTTGGTTATCCCTAGGTCGAGGTACCTTACATTTATTTTTGAAAATTGAGGGTCGTTTTTGTTGTTTACACAAAAGTTGAAGTACCTTCGCGTATTTTTTTCGCCTCATTCCGATCACTACAAAAAAAGAGGAAAAGTGACATATTTTTTGATAGAAATTGGGGCATATTTTGATGAAAATTGACATTTGTGACTAGATTTTCGATATAATATATGGCCGTCAAATAAAGGTGGTCACTTTTTGACCAAACCCATCCTTAATCCTGACAAATTGATTTTGAAGGACTGATAATTGATCAAAATTGGAGTGATAAACCATAGCGAGGTCGTCAGTAAGTCATTGACGAAAATTTTGACGTACT
Organism: Carnegiea gigantea; assembly: GCA_029747015.1. NCBI lineage: Eukaryota > Viridiplantae > Streptophyta > Magnoliopsida > Caryophyllales > Cactaceae > Carnegiea > Carnegiea gigantea. The sequence goes on along the minus strand of JAKOGI010000349.1, from coordinate 592,009 downwards.
GTCAAGCCGTCAGTACATGATTGTGACGATACTACTGATAGTTCGATCCTTAGGCCTCAATTTTTGAAATTTCGGATCTAATATTTTGAAAATTTCAAATCTTAAATTTCAAAATTCACATTTTAAAATTTCAAATTTGAAATTTCGAACCTGAAATTTAAAAATTGAGGAAGAAAAAAATTGAAAAAAACCTCTCATCAACTGGCCCAAACAATAACCATTCTATTTTTTTAAAACAAAAAGTACAGCCTATGCTATAAAGAGTCATTGGAAACCGTGAAATTGATAAAGTAATCAAATAAAATTTATTAAAAATTCTTGCTCTGCTCTCTCTCGTGCTTCACATAAAGGCCAAAAAATTCTCTCTTTCTCTCTCTAAAACACACACTCTCACTCTATCTCTCTTATGTAAAAAACATAGGAAGACCTAAAATGAAAACCTCATTGTTGTTCGTCAATGACTCCACCACCAACCAATGACTCACGAGCCATGAGTTCGCAATTTCATCGTACAATATTGAAAGGAAACAACTTAAAAAAAAGTGAAGAAAATAATGTGCGTGGTAGGCGAGTTGGTTCTAACATCGAGTGCAAAGAGACGGGGATATGTGATGATAAATATTAATAAGTGGGCACCACTATTCAAGCGTCTAGATCCGCCACTCGTCAAGTGCATTATATGATTGTGATGGGTTGAAGTATGACCAACTTCCACTCTGCTGCCCCCCTCCGAATTAAACGCACAATTCACACATGATGGTGGTGCTATAATAAAATCATATTCTTCTCTAAAGATTTACTCCAAGGTGCCATGGTAAAAATGGAGGGAGACTGGATGAATTGACAGTAACTAGCTGGTGTTGTCATGCTTTTAGTATGATTTGAGAATATTTGGATGCATTATGCATAAGAAAGTTTTGTAGACATCCTTAAACCAAAAAAAAAAAAATTATAGGAGACGTTTGACATGTGGTAATTTATGAGTAGCAGTTGGAATATAAGATGAGGCAGTATAATTCTCTTGTTTTATAAGATAAGGTAATATAAGATAAGGCAATATGTAGATGCATGCCTAGTCAAACAATTAATTGATGTGTTTGGTGAAAGAGTTTTTTGAATTTAGCTTTTCGATAAAAAAAGCTAATGCTCGTAAAACTTAAACTAATAATATTATGAGAGATTAGTTGTTTCACATTAGCTTCTCTCCCACATTTTTTTTACCCAAAAACAACTAATGTAACTTATCAAACAACCCTCAAACACTTTTTTCCTCAAAACAACTAATTCAAATCACTAATAGCATACAAAATACTATACCAACGGCTAATATCTAATAACTTATGAAAACATCTAACAGCGAACAAGGATTCACCAAACATTGCCTTTATCTTCATTGAGTCATTACCTATTAAACTTCTCAATATGGCTTCCATCCTCAGAAGATGTGCACCTTTTTAGCATGATATAATAGCCAGATCAAATCTTTTAACACTTGGATATTAGGGTTATCAAATTTATTTAGCTAGAAGCACACAACATCCTCATTACTAAATCAAACAATTTATATGCATTATTGTGGTCTGATCCCAAAACCTCGTTGTTAAGCTACCCCCCAATACTCTTCAGTTTACTCGCACAGCATGCGGTCACATGTCGGTTCTAATACCACTTTGTAAAACCCTAACCACCGAAACAATTATTCCTAAAAGCTCTTAATAATTGACGATTGGCCATATAGTTACAAATCTTTCTAGCATGTTTTGTAATCACTCACAAACTATTTAAGAAACTTCACAAAATCCTAAGGGGTCACCCATCCTTAGGGAAATGCCAAATGTTGAAGATGGGTCATGAGCTGCACTCAATAATTTAGGGGGTCATAATATTGAAAATCAACTCAATTCGGTGGCATTCATAATACCTAAAAGTCAAACAAAATATGTTCATGAAAAGTCAAGGGGACATGCACCACCCCTCTTGGGGCACTAGATGTTTTGCCACTGTCTATTAAAGATTAACCTAACCCAAATCCAGCACACTTAACTATCGAGGGTTTTTTTTTTTTTTTTTTTGGGGGGGGGGGGGGGTTTCTTTCTAAATAAAGGTGCAATTTGGCTATACAGATAGCTATTTCAAATGCTTTACATCTCGCGTAGGCCAGACTTTGGATATCATAAGCAATTGGCTTGTTTTTTGAATAACTGGCGCCAACTATTATAGAAGGAAAAGTGTATGGCAATGTTTGTTTGTGATTTATATTTAAATTCAATACATATTGACTTTAGAGGCTAATATGACTTTCTCTTACCTAGGGTTCAGCACAGGTTTATTGAAATTTTAACAAACATATTTTTCATATAAATAATAGTGAAATTTTACCATTTTCTGCCATTTGTTGTGTATGTTTATCTGAATTTAGGTCACTGACTTACATGAATAATCTAACATGTGAAACCACAATGAATAATTCATATTGTGTTACATATTGCCTCCTTCTAAGTTTTTAACCTACAAAAAAAAAAAAAAAAAAAAGAGAGAGGATTTTAAGTTTTAACATAGAAATCTAATCCAGATCCTTTTTCACCATGATATGGAAACTTATGTTACAACGAAATAAATCCTAAATGTTTCTTCACTTTTTGAACTCAATTTTTGCTCATTTCTAAAAGGAAATAAAATACGCAAATATAAATAATAAAATTGTTGCACAATGCACACCGCCTGCATGCAAAATTATTGTTTGAAATAGGCATTTCAAATTTAAATATTGTATATTACCTCTGTTTTTTTTTTAACATTAAATGATTATTATGATCTAAAGATACAAAATCCTTTCAAATTACTTTATATCTACAATTCTTGTGATTATATTTCAGTTATTTATTTAGTTTCCAAAAGAGAATAGTTAAGAACTTGTGTAAGCAGTAACTTTTGTATAGGACCATCTTACAGTATGTAATTGTAAAATAGGGAGTCCACATCATTCTTCCAACTTTTACGAACCACACAGGTTCATAGGTGAGAGTTGCGTGTATGTAAGCAAGGTAGTTGTCATCTTGTACCAAAATTCGACAGACTTCCGGAAGAATTTCATTTTGCGACTTATTGAATGGGCTCATGAGTTGAGTTTGGAAGGATTCAAGGCTATTATCTGCACCAGATGACATACAAGGATCAGTCCTAACCCACATAAAATGAGGAATTATATGCTAGTACTCTATACAAGAAGATATATTTTGAGGAATTACTAGAATAGATATGTTGAAAGTATTCTTCTTTTTTTCTTTTTTTTTCCTTTTTTTATCGGAGAGATGAATTAATCATATATTAGTTCCAGTCGAATAGCATGCTAGTCATTCTAAAATCAATGCTTAGGCGATCACTTCATGTAGCATACGTAAGGCCGTAATTATAATTTTAAAGTCACCACATCACTTGTAATTAGTAACCTCACGATTGCATGAAGTCATCTGAAAAAGTATGGTAATTAAAACAAATTTAGGGTCACTAATAACTAATACCAACCTAAGAGCAATTTTACATAGAATTCACCCTTTAAGTGATTATTAGAAATCCCATAATTATATGAAGTCACCTGAAAAAGTATGGTAATCTCTAATTAATAACAAATTTAGAAGTAACTCCAAATAAAAGTCGCCCGATAACTGGCAATTAGAAACCCATAATTATAAAATTATGACAGTCTCTATTAACGAATTTAGATGTAATTAACTTCCAATAAAAGTCACCATAAAACTGGTGATTAGAAACCCCACAGTTACATACAATTAACTAAATATATGGTACTTGCTAACAGCAAAAATTTAGATTGAACGTTATGTAAAAGTCATCCTTTAAGGGGTAATTAGTAACTCCATATTCATACGAAGTAACCCTTAAAAGTATGGTGGTCACTAATTAATTAATAATATATTTAGATGTAAATTTACATAAAGTCACCCCTTAAGTGGTAATTAGTAACTCCACAATTACATAAAGACAGTCTAAAATGTAAGAATATGTGAGTAAAGTAATTAATAACATTGTGGTCCGTATCAGTAGTATGCAGCGGATTTAAAAGTCATCTGTTATTGATAACAATGTTTACACCCAAAAAAAAAAAAACTAATTTCTTAAGGCAGTATTTAAGGAGCTTATGTTGACTACTGCTTTATTAAATTGACGAATGTTTTTAATATGGATGGCTAATAATTTATTTAATGGGTAATCCGAAATACGTTCATCTCTAAATAAGCATGTAATTGTCATCTTATAATCATCCAAAAACTTCACTACTCAAATTTTATGTTAGGAGCTTTGAAAATCAAATATAAGACTTCCAATACTCAAAATTTATATTAGTATTAATCACGCTATTTTTGTATATCAACAAATCATTTAAAAAAGTCGAAAACGTTCAAGACTGCAATGTAGACAACAAATCATACATATACTAAATTAGACTTTACTAACAATCACGATTTTTCTACATATCAACCTTCGCAATTAGGGAACGAATTCTTCCTTGGCCTCTTTTTCCTAATTGAATGAGTTTTAAGACCCAGATGAATAACCTCACCACCAACTTTGCAAACTCGATTAAGAGATTTTTTTTTTTTTTTTTTTTTTTTGGTTTTCAACTTATGAATTACTACGATAGCAATTACCAGATAAAATAGAGTTTTATTCCAACTAGAACATATAACAACTTTAAACAGCAACGGAAATAATGTCTAAGCGGATATCTTTTTTTTTTTCGTTGCAGGTGAGATCAAGCTCTTGGTATTCATATGTTATTTGTGCGAAAATAAAAAATTCACATCATCTGTCTCATGATGATACTTTGTAAGATGATCCTATATAAGAATTTGTGTAATTATCAACATGTTTCAAACTTGAGTGAGCAAAAAAAAGGTTTAAACTGTGGAATAAACTAGCAGCATAATACTTTCTTGACATGATGTCGGTATTGTGAAAGGGAGCAATTGCACTTGAAATATAATATCTAGGAGTTTCTAACTTTCACTCGTAAATTTAGATTTTATTAATGTAAAGCAATTTTTTTTTATTAACTGACTATGCATGGACGGGTTTATGTTATATATTCAGGTCTATAGGATCGGGATATGTGAAAAAATCAGGAAGGGGGAAATCTATCATTTTTATTTAACTAGATGAAAATGATAGGATTTTATGTATTTTTAGTTTAACTATTACAATCTATGACATATTGGGTCAATAAATTCAAGGCCAAGTCATAATTTATGATGTATAGGTTTCGTGACGATCATATTCAATTGGCATGCTTTAGAGGTTGGTAAAATGGGGACACGTTTCTTTTGCGTGACTTGCATTTTTGGTCAATGGTTGACTCCTCGTTAACAAAGCCCCAAAAAGAAAAGGAAAAAAAAAAAATAAGTTTGACCCGTGGATGACCTCACGAGGGTCACCTGGTCATTGCAGATTTTGCGACTGCTGCCTAACGCGCTCATATATAATGTTGAAGAGCGGTCCATGCTGTAAACGTGCCCATGCTGACATTTTGTATACGCCACGGGCCAACTTTTTATTTGTGTTTCTTTAGTCTTATCTATCAATTGTTTTACGTGGCTATCATAAAATTAGAGCTGGCAAACAGGTCCTCCGTTTATTTAAATAGGCCATCCGTGACAAAATAGGCTATGTGTTAAGTTTACAATTTTACCCTTTGTACTTTTGCCAATTATTTTAAGGTGTTGTTTCTAATTATTCTTCGTCATTAGCGTTGTATGTCATTTGAGAATCATTAATGTTCATATTTGATTGATACCATATAGTATATTCAAAAGTTTTTTCTAAAAGAGCAATATTATCTTTTAATAAATTTATAGTTATAGGATGCACTTGTACGGGTAAGGTTAATAAATAGTTTAGTCTATTTTTATAGTGGTTTAACAAGTTTAGTCTAAAATTTCTAGGAGTTAAATCAAAAGATCTTAAATAGTCCCATACTTTTTCTTGTGTATAGTGTTTTAATTCGGGTAAATTAAAGCTTTGTCCTGCTAAATAGTTACCTTCTTTATCTAACTTAGAATTTGATTGTAATTTATTTTTAAACACATCCATTGTTTAAGAGTCCTCCTGTAGCTGTTTGTTCAAGGTCTAAGGCTCTGATACCATTTAATAGGGAGTCGAGTAGTTTTTATGAAAAAAGCAGTAAAATCATTGGTTGAATTAATTAGGTGATTCACACAGAGAGATTTATCAAATTTTAATAACGGTACTCAGATACTAGATTATCAAATAAATTTTAAATTTAATGACAGATAATCCTATTAAAACAAGATTGAATCAAAGAAATTATACTTCAAGAGTTGGATGTGTCTTACTCCTTCGTACTCGTCTTACTCCACCCTGACGCGAGACTTACCTACTCGTTCAGACCTTCTCCTTCTCCATTATAGTACTTTCTCTTTGATCAAAAATTGTAATAATAGAATTATAAACACAAAGTTTTGAGAGAAGATCTCTCTTTTATTTCATTGATAATTGTTCTCCTTTCCCTAAAGGAAGGAAATCAGAACATTTTTTTTTAAAAGATATGGTACAGAGAAATTTTTTTTTCCTTACAAATACAAATCCAAATCTAAATGCCGATGTCTTCCACTGAAATCGGCCAACTTATTTATAGGGAAGGGGGTGCGCCGTGACGTAAGCGTTTACATCATAGGAAATCTCAAACGATAAGATTGTCAGTTAAGACATAAGGTTTACAGATAAAGTTTTCACTGTTCTTGATAAAGTTGCTGCATGTTCATTGTCTTCTTGTGTCGGCAGGGATAAGAGTTGATAAAAGTTGTGGCCCCTTGTGTCTCACATAATGCTTAGGCAAGAATCTTCTTTTGTGTCTTGTCCTGTTCTGCTTTATAAAGTTCAACAAATTTTGTACGTACAGGTGGACTGCCTAGAAATTTCTTGGACTCCAGTGCATAGCTAAAGTCAAAAAGCTGTTCATCAACTGAGATGTTTTCAGCTCCTTCAGTGGTGACTAGAATTAGATTTTCGTCTGAGTAGAGAGTTCTGGCTTCTTTCTTCATGAGTCGTTCGCTCTGACATTTGATGGCACGAGCACCTGTTGATCGTTTATAGTTAATCCATCCTTTGTCAAAATGTAGAGTTTTGTAGTATTTGTTTTTCTCGGCTGTAATGGTGGGAAGTTTTGTAGTTGTTTCGGATTTTGTAACATGGGTGATTTTAACTAAATGAATGGAAGGATAAATAGTATCATCATCCTTTTCAGGAGAGATGGTAAAAATACGAAGGTAAATATATTCTTGTTGACTGAATTGCTTAATAGCATATTTAAAATTAGCTGGGAAATGTTGTAGTTCAATAAGACTGAGGCTTGGGTATAGATAATTTAAATATCTATACTTAAAGAGTTCAAAAACGATATCAGGGTTGGCTTTGGAGAAAACAAGGATTCTGGGGAAAAGTGAATCCCTTGGGTTGTAGTAGAGTTCAGATAAACTAGAGATTTTTTGGTAAGCAAGCACAGTTGCTTCATAATAATTCTTGTAAAAAGAGTCCGATAGATTAAGAGTTCGAATGCCAGTATTTTGAATAACTGGTCTTGCAGCTAATAGCTTAACTTTTAGTTATTGTTTCCCTTTCTCTTCTTCAGAGAAGGGGTTTGAAGTGTTTCCCTGATTTGGTCGAAATGAGAGTTCAGAGAGTTCAGAGCGGACTTTTGTAATATCCACCTTGGAAGAGTTCAAAGAGTTCAACTTAAGCTGTTCAATAATCTGGTGGAAATATGTTGTTAGTTCTCGAGCTTTCCCAAGATCAGCTCTGAGATCTACAACAATTTCTTCAATGACTTCAATCTTTTCATTAACAGCTTCGCAGTATTCATTAACATTTGTGAGAATATCTTCAAAGTTCTGGATTAGTTGGGTGCTATCAACTTGTTCCATTGACGCTTTGCCTTTGTCGAGCGAACTCATGTTCTCTTATCAAATAGTCTGCAATAAAGTTGTTTTTTCCTGCAACATGCTCATACACAGCATTAAACTGAGATAAAAAAAGTTGCCATCGGTATAATTTTCTCATATGAGGTCCATTGTCTAAAGCTTGTTTGACGAGAGTAGTAGCTGCTTGATTATCAGTTAAAATTTTAAATGGCTTCGGTAGCAAAAAGAGTCTCTATTTAGTAATTCCTCTAATAATCGCTAAGAGTTCTTTTTCCATTGTATTATAATTTTCTTCACGTTCAGAAAAAGTTCCACTGTGATAACCACAAATTTCATTTAAATCAGTCTTTAAGACTACCGCTCATGTTTTGTTAGATGCGTTTGTTTGAAGAATTAGATTATCTTCAGGTTCAGGGAGTCTAAGATTGGAAACTTATTGACATTCTTCTTTTAACTTCTTCACAATTTCTGTATGTTTTTCGGTCCAACCAAGAGTGTTGTTTTTTCTGAGTAGGCTTTGCAAATCTTTTTTCTTCTTAGCTAAGTCTGGCATATAAGAACTAGTATAGTTTAATAATCCTAAGAAACCTTGAATTTGATTCTTTGTTCTCAGTTGGTCTGGATATTCCATGATTTTTCTAGAGATATGAGGGTGTAAACTAATTCCGTTTGTGCCAACTTCGAATCCTAAGAATTCAATTTTCCCTTTTTCAATTACAACTTTTTTCTCACTTAGGCAAATGCCTTCTTCAATAGTTGTTTCAAGAAATGTATTGAGATGTACTCGATGTTCTTCAAGAGTGTCTAACCTTATCAAAATATCATTTACATAGACAATAAGAAAACTGTTAAGGTGTTTAAAGGCATCATCCATTCTTCATTGAAAAATTCTTGGCGCATTTTTTAGTCCAAACGGCATAACAATTCATTCATAAAAATCTTGAGGTGTACTAAAACCTGTATATTTAATACTTGTTTCTTCCATTTTGATTTACCAAAAGCCAGATTTGCAATCAAATTTCGAGAAGAATTTTCTATTTTTTACAAGGTTAATTAATACTTCTTTGTTGGGTAAGAAATAGTTATCTGTTTTTGTAAACTGATTTAGTTTTTTATAATTAATAACCATTCTAGCCTTTCCTCTTCTTCTTTCTGCTTCGTTAACTACCATAAAGGTTGAGGAAGAGTATGCTCTGTTGGATGGTCTAATGAGTCCTTTTTCAAGTAGTTCTTTTATTTGTATTGAAAATTCTTTGATATCCTCTTTAGAGTAGAGCATTGGTTTTTCTTTGATATAAACGTCTTGAGTTAATTCTATTTTAGCTCGAGGATGTTCAGGGTTTTCAAAATTGTAATGGGTTTTCAGAACAAACTCGTTTGAGTTTTGGTAAAAGGTCATCTTTCTTGATGATATGAACTGTAAAAATAGGTTTTTGTGATTGTATTTGAAGTGCAATACGTTCATAACCATGTCCACTACGCTTCGCGCGTATTCTGTAGGGTTGTTTTAAAGTGGGAATTTCAAAGTGTGACCACATTTGGTAGTGAAATAAATAGTCTAAGGAGTTTGTGTAAACTTCGCAAACTGTTTTAAAAAGTCATTTCCTAATAAAATATCATAACCAGAGTTACACTGGAGTACGGTGGGTATAGTAAGAATTTTGTTGCCTAAAATAATGAAAACATTGTTCTGAACCAAATCTAAATAGGTAGGAATAGGATGAACTCCTTTGATTCTAATTTTACGATCATTTGGGAGTTTATCCCACTTTAGAAGTAAAAAGTTTTGAAAGAAAGTTACCTCGGATCCTGTGTCAATCAAAGCAGTAGTAGTAATGTCTAATTCTTTTACAGTTACATCTATGTAAGTAAGAATAGGTATTTCAAGGTGCTTGATAATCTTTCAAGAATAATGGTAGTGTGTTGCTGCACAAGAGTTATATGAGTAGGACCAATTTCATAGTTAGTATATTGATACAGGAAATTCATTCCTAAGAGTATATTGTAAAATTCATTTTTAATTGAATGATCAATATAGCAATCAAATTCTAATAGAGTAGAATTAGGAGTCTTCATCATTATTCTAGAGATTTGATTTAGAGTTGCCTTTTGATTATTGTAGGTCACAAAATTATAGTCGGATGCTGTTGAAACTGCTATGGGTAAAGGTATACAATGGCTTTGTGATGCTCCTGTATCTATAAGGATTTTATTAGAGATCCATGTTTACCCATTAAAATAGTCTAACTTTACTTTGTAGGTACTAGTTCGTTTAGTAGTTAATAATGAAGGTGTAAACCTGGGTATAGTTGCTGTACTATAACTTCGTGTTAAAACAGGTTGATTAGCTGCTCTTATTCCTCTTTCAGTATAAGAAAGTGTAGGCTCTTGATAGCTAGTTGATGCTTCATCTTCTTCAACTAATTGAAAGTTTGTTAATGCAGGTATTTTGGCTTCTTGCATCGGAGGAGAGATAATAGTGTTGATAGTTGAAAATATTGGATCGACAGTTATTTTTCCTGTTTGTTTTACATCTTTTATTGGAAAGTCAGTATTTGAAAAAATGTATAAGCCTCTGTAATAAAAGGATAAGGCATCATTTCATGGTTGTAAGCCAATGTCTGTTATGAGTTTAAATTGCAAGTTTAAGGTGTCCTCTATATTTTTACTTTGAAGAGTAATAGAATAATTCGGATAACATTCAAAGATTAATTTTTTGCAAATTAGATTACCTTGCAATGTTCCTAGATGACTGTTCTGTATATTTCGAAATTTTTGATCATATAATGATAGAATAATAGGTGAATTAATACCTTCTTTGAAGCATGCATTTACAGCAATTTGTGCTCCTTGTAAATGAACATACTTAATTAGTTTTCTATCTTTGGCGGGAATTTCTACTAAAAATTTATCAATTATCTCTTGAGTCATTAATCTTAATCGGATATTTCCCTGTAAATGTTGAATTTTAACAGGTTGTTCTGTAGTATAGAGTTTAAAATATCTTATTAATTTTCGAGTTAGAAGATCATCTAGTTTTTTCATAAAATTTCGAGGATCTTTGAGAGATAGCTCAGTTGCTATAATTTTTTCATAAAGTTTTTGGTTGAAAGTAATTATTCCCGTATAATTTTCATGATTTTCTTGTTCTTGTTGCTGGATAATTTCTGTTTCTTCAGTATTCATTTTCCGTATCTGAAGAACTTTCTGTTTCTGATGTATTCGTTTTGGCTTCTGACCTAATAGATTCATAACAACTAGAAATTGCTTCATGTATATTAGTGGTTATTGGATAAAGTTCATCTTGAATTTCTTCAAATTCTTCCGAAAAGAGTTTTACTATATTTGCTTTTCTTTTGTTACAGTCAATAGATTTATGCCCTATTTCTCCGCAATTCCAACATTGACAAGCAGTAGGTTTTTTATTTCTTTTGTAGTATCTATTCTGGGGGTTAAAGTTTTCTTGAGTTAAATTTTCGTGTCGGAATGTTTGCTACTTTTTTGTGGTTTATTAACTGATTTTTCAAATTTTGCTTTTTCAGTCTTTGTTCTTTTAGTTGAAAATTTCTTCTTTTTAGAGAATTTTTTCTTTGGAATTTTTCTAGGAGTAGTTTTCTTGGTATTCTGCTTTGGAGTGCTTTTTCTTTTAGGTCTAAAATTTGGATAATTTTCACAGCTATACTGTCCTGGCTCTTTTACATCTTCACAGTAAAGAGTTACTTCTTTAATATATCTTCTTCTACTTTTTTGTAAACAAAGCTCCATCATTTCTTTGTTTATTAGAGTCTGAACTGCGACTACTAATCTAAAAATAGAAGGATGTTTTGCATATACTTCAAACTTGTCTGAAAAGTATTTATTTCAAGGGTGAGGAAATTTATTTAGTAAAAGTTGAATATAAGGCTCTTGAATTTCCGTAGAATCATAAAGCTCATAGTAATATTTTTCAAATTCACAAAAGAAACTCTTATAGTTACATAAATTACGAATTCTTAAATTGGTGAGTTTGTATAAAGCTTCTTTTTTCCCTTCTAGTCTGTTTAATTCTGGATTTTCAATAAATTCGTATCCTTGGAATTGTCCTAATAGATATTTTTCAAAGGTCCATAGTCCATGTTCGATGGAAGCTCCAAGATTTCTTTTTACATCCACTTCTATTAAATTTCTTAGTGCTAGAGATATTCCACTACACCAATTTAGTACATTTTCTTGCAAAGAGTAGATTATTAAATTGTAGATAGCATTAACATCCCTGTCTTCTACAGCATAAGTTGGTTCTTGCATTAAAGATAGTATTAGAGAACTTCTCCAAGTGTCTAAAGCTGCTCTTTTATCAGTTACATAGTCTATGTTTAAAAAATATCCCCATGCAGGTACTGGTTCTAAAAGAAAAGGATTTTTTTGTTTAAATTCTTCATTGATAGTGCTTCTTCTTATTGGAGGTCTTCTCTTGTTTTGAAAGTCAGCTGTATGTTTATTCTTATAGATTGAATTAGTTCTAAAAGGATTAGAAGACTCTCCAGTTTCATAATTATTTGGATTGTTACTTCCTACACTTCCTGTAGGTGTTCCTGCTTGCATGTTTACTTGTTTTACTAGTTCAGTTAATTGGAGATTTTCAAAGTCATTTAATAGTTCTTCTATAGTTTTATTATATTCACGCATTATTGGCTACTTTCTGCTTCTTCTTGTTTCTCCTTGGCTTTTAATAATCTTCTTTCCTCAATAGTTTTTTGAATAGTTTTTTCTTGTTCTTTTAAAATATTATTCTGATAGCATTCAATATATTTAGTATCATCACTGTTGGGATTGACTTTATCGGGAAGTTTAATTTCTATAGGAGTATATTCTCTTTTTTGTTTGGGTTTTAACATTCCTTTAAAGGTTAAATTTATCAGCTGCATCTGCATTACTAGTTGTTTAATAGAATTATTTATTTCTCTAATTTCTTCTTTTACAGCTCTAAGTTTGTTTTCTAGTTGTGGAAAGCTCATTATTTATAAATCCTCATCATTAAACCAAAATTCTGTATCAAATTGATCTAAGTTGTTATCATCGTTGTTATATAAATTTTCACAAATTTTTAGATGCGTTCTTCTTTCTTCTTCATGAAATAAGAGATCTAGTCTATCTTCATTTAACCAAATTATTTCTTTCGAGATATTATTTTTTCTTAGTTGTCCAATTTTTTGTATATAAAATTTTTGTTTTTGTAATATTTCTTTTTTAGAAAATGTTTTATATAAGTTGAGAACAGATTCACAATTTGTTTGAGTTATTATTTTGAGTTTGGGCACTTTAGGTTTCTCCATTTAAAAATCTTACTCAATTAAATAGATTTTTATCAATCTATTAATTATAATTATTATTTTTACTTCAAAAAGTAAACAATTATTTTTATTTTCATATAAATATTTTAATAATTGTAACATGTCTGTATCTCCATACATTCCTTCATCAAGTTCTAGCTCCAATTTCATAGCATTTACACTTAAATTTTTGTGTAAAAGGACGTTTTGTTCTAGGACTAGCCGTGCAATATTGGCAAACTTTGAAGACTAAAGAACAAAACGTCCTTTTACACAAAAATTTAAGTGTAAATGCTATGAAATTTGAGCTAGAACTTGATGAAGGAATGTATGGAGATACAGACATGTTACAATTATTAAAATATTTATATGAAAATAAAAATAATTGTTTACTTTTTGAAGTAAAAATAATAATTATAATTAATAGACTGATAAAAATCTATTTAATTGAGTAAGATTTTTAAATGGAGAAACCTGAAGTGCCTGTGAATCTGTTCTCAACTTATATAAAACATTTTCTAAAAAAGAAATATTACAAAAACAAAAATTTTGTATACAAAAAATTGGACAACTAGGAAAAAATAATATCTCGAAAGAAATAATTTGGTTAAATGAAGATAGACTAGATCTCTTATTTTATGAAGAAGAAAGAAGAACGTATCTAAAAATTTGTGGAAATTTATATAACAACGATGATAACAACTTAGATCAATTTGATACAGAATTTTGGTTTAATGATAAGGATTTATAAATAATGAGTTTTCCCCAACTAGAAAACGAACTTAGAGCTGTAAAAGAAGAAATTAGAGAAATAAATAATTTTATTAAACAACTAGTAATGCAGATACAGCTATAAATTTAACCTTTGAAGGAATGTTAAAACCCAAACAAAAAAGAGAATATACTCCTATAGAAATTAAACTTCTCGATAAAGTTAATCCCAACAGTGATGATGCTAAATATATTGAACGCTATCAGAATAATATTTTAAAAGAACAAGAAGAAACTATTCAAAAACCTATTGAGGAAAGAAGATTATTAAAGGCCAAGGAGAAACAAGAAGAAGTAGAAAGTAGCCAATAATGGGTGAATATAATAAAACTATAGAAGAACTATTAAATGACTTTGAAAGTCTCCAATTAACAGAACTAGTAAAACAAGTAAACATGCAAGCAGGAACACCTACAGGAAGTGTAGGAAGTAACAATCCAAATAATTATGAAACTGGAGAGTCTTCTAATCCTTTTAGAACTAATTCAATCCATAAGAATAAACATACAGCTGACTTTCAAAACAAGAGAAGACCTCCAATAAGAAGAAGCACTATCAATGAAGAATTTAAACAAAAAAATCCTTTTCTTTTAGAACCAGTACCTGCATGGGGATATTTTTTAAACATAGACTGTGTAACTGATAAAAGAGCAGCTTTAGACACTTGGAGAAGTTTTCTAATACTATCTTTAATGCAAGAACCAACTTATGCTGTAGAAGACAGGAATGTTAATGCTATCTACAATTTAATAATCTACTCTTTGCAAGGAAATGTACTAAATTGGTGTAGTGGAACATCTCTAGCACTAAGAAATTTAATAGAAGTGGATGTAAAAAGAAATCTTGGAGCTTCCATCGAACATGGAATATAGACCTTTAAAAAATATCTATTAGGACAATTCCAAGGATACGAATTTATTGAAAATCCAGAATTAAACAGACTAGAAGGGAAAAAAGAAGTTTTATACAAACTCACCAATTTAAGAATTTGTAACTTATGTAACTATAAGAGTTTCTTTTGTGAAGTTGAAAAATATTACTATGAGCTTTATGATTCTATGGAAAATCAAGAGCCTTATATTCAACTTTTACTAAATAAATTTCCTCACCCTTGGAATAAATACTTTTCAGACAAGTTTGAAGTATATGCAAAACATCCTTCTATTTTTAGATTAGTAGCCGTAGTTCAGACTCTAATAAACAAAGAAATGATGGAGCTTTGTTTACAAAAAAGTAGAAGAAGATATATTAAAAAAGTAACTCTTTGCTGTGAAGATGTAAAAGAACCAGGACAGTATGGCTGTAAAAATTATCCAAATTTTAGACCTAAAAGAAAAAGAACTCCAAAGTAGAATACCGAAAGAAAAAATTCTCTAAAAAGAAGAAATTTTCAATTAAAAGAACAAAGACTGAAAAAGCAAAAACTGAAAAATCAGTTAATAAACCACAAAAAGTTAGCAAACATTTCCGATGCGAAAATTTAACTCAAGAAAACTTTAACCCCCAGAATAGATACTACAAAAGAAATAAAAAACCTACTGCTTGTCAATGTTGGAATTGTGGAGAAATAGGACATAAATCTATTGACTGTAACAAAAGAAAAGCAAATATAGTAAAACTCTTTTTGGAAGAATTTGAAGAAATTCAAGATGAACTTTATCCAATAACCACTAATATACATGAAGCAATTTCTAGTTGTTATGAATCTATTAGGTCAGAAGTTGAAACGAGTACATCAGAAACAGAAAGCTCTTCAGATACGAAAGATGAATACTGAAGAAATAGAAATTATCCAGCAACAAGAACAAGAAAATCATGAAAATTATACGGGAATAATTACTTTCAACCAAAAATTTTATGAAAAAATTATAGCAACTGAGCTATCTCTCAAAGATCCTCGAAATTTTATGAAAAAACTAGATGATCTTCTAACTCGAAAATTAATAAGATATTTTAAGCTCTATACTACAGAACAACCTGTTAAAATTCAACATTTACAGGGAAATATCCGATTAAGATTAATGACTCAAGAGATAATTGACAAATTTTTAGCAGAAATTCCCGCCAAAGATAGAAAACTAATTAAGTATATTCATTTACAAGGAACACAAATTGCTGTAAATGCGTGCTTCAAAGAAGGTATTAATTCACCTATTATTCTATCATTACATGATCAAAGATTTCAAAATATACAGAACAGTCATCTAGGAACATTGCAAGGTAATCCAATTTACAAAAAATTAATCTTTGAATGTTATCCGAATTATTCTGTTACTCTTTAAAGTAAAAATATAGAGGACACCTTAAACTTGCAATTTAAACTCCTAACAGACATTGGCTTACAACCAGGAAATGATGCCTTATCCTTTTCTTACAGAGGCTTATACATTTTTTCAAATACTAACTTTCCAATAAAAGATGTAAAACAAACAGGAAAAATAACTGTCGATCCAATCTTTTCAACTATCAACACTATTATCTCTCCTCCTATGCAAGAAGCCAAAATACCTGCATTAACAGACTTTCAATTAGTTGAAGAAGATGAAGCATCAACTAGCTATCAAGAGCCTAGACTTTCTTATACTGAAAGAGGAATAAGAGTAGCTAATCAACCTGTTTTAACACGAAGTTATAGTACAGTAACTATACCCAGGTTTACACCTCCATTATTAACTACTAAACGAACTAGTACCTACAAAGTAAAGTTAGACTATTTTAATGGGTAAACATGGATCTCTAATAAAATCCTTATAGATACAGGAGTATCACAAAGCCATTGTATACCTTTACCCATAGCAGTTTCAACAGCATCCGAGTATAACTTTGTTACCTACAATGGTCAAAAAGCATCTCTAAATCAAATCTCTAGAATAATGATGAAGACTCCTAATTCTACTCTATTAGAATTTGATTGCTATATTGATCATTCAATTAAAAATGAATTTTACCATATACTCTTAGGAATGAATTTCCTGGATCAATATACTAACTATGAAATTGGTCCTACTCATATAACTCTTGTGCAGCAACACACTACCATTATTCTTGAAAGATTATGAAGCAACTTGAAATACCTATTCTTACTTACGTAAATGTAATTGTAAAAGAATTAGACATTACTACTACTGCTTTGATTGACACAGGATCCGAGGTAACTTTCTTTCAGAACTTTTTACTTCCAAAATGAGATAAACTCTCAAATGATCGTAAAATTAGAATCAAAGGAGTTCATCCTGTTCCTACCTATTTAGATTTGGTTCAGAACAATGTTTTTATTATTTTAGGCAACAAAATTCTTACTATACCCACCGTACTCCAGTATAACTCTGGTTATGATATTTTATTAGGAAATGACTTCTTAAAACAGTTTGCGAAGTTTACACAAACTTCTTATACTATTTATTTCACTACCAAATGTGGTCACACTTTGAAAATTCCCACTTTAAAACAACCCTACAGAGTACGCGCGAAGCGTAGTGGATATGGTTATGAACGCATTGCACTTCAAATACAATCACAAAAACCTATTTTTACAGTTCATATCATCAAGAAAGATGACCTTTTAGCAAAACTCGAGCGAGTTTGTTCTGAAAACCCATTACAATTTTGAAAACCTGAACATCCTCGAGCTAAAATAGAATTAACTCAAGACGTTTATATCAAAGAAAAACCAATGCTCTACTCTGAAGAGGATATCAAAGAATTTTCAATACAAATAAAAGAACTATTTGAAAAAGGACTCATTAGACCATCCAACGGAGCATACTCTTCTCCAGCCTTTATGGTAGTTAACGAAGCAGAAAGAAGAAGAGGAAAGGGTAGAATGGTTATTAATTATAAAAAACTAAATCAGTTTACAAAAACAGATAATTATTTCTTACCCAACAAAGAAGTATTAATGAACCTTGTAAAAAATAGAAAATTCTTCTCAAAATTTGATTGCAAATCTGGCTTTTGGCAAATCAAAATGGAACAAACAAGTATTAAATATACAGGTTTTAGTGCACCTCAAGGTTTTTATGAATGAATTGTTATGCCATTTGGACTAAAAAATGCGCCAAGAATTTTTCAACGAAGAATGGATGATGCCTTTAAACACCTTAACAGTTTTCTTGTTGTCTATGTAGATGATATTTTGATAAGTTCAGACACTCTTGAAGAACATCGAGTACATCTCAATACATTTCTGGAAACAGCTATTAAAGAAGGCATTTGCCTAAGTGAGAAAAAAGCTGTAATTGAAAAAGAGAAAATTGAATTCTTAGGATTCGAAGTTGGCACAAACGAAATTAGCTTACAACCTCATATCTCTAGAAAAATCATGGAATATCAAGACCAACTGAGAACAAAGAAGCAAATTCAAGGTTCCATAGGATTATTAAACTATGCTAGTTCTTATATACCAGACTTAGCTAAGAAGAAAAAAGATTTGCAAAGCCTACTCAGAAAAAACAACACTCTTGGTTGGACAGAAAAACATACAGAAATTGTGAAGAAGTTAAAAGAAGAATGTCAACAACTTCCCAATCTTAGACTCCCTGAACCTGAAGATAATCTAATTCTTCAAACAGACGCATCTGACAAAACATGGGCGGCAGTTTTAAAGGCTGATTTAAATGAAATTTGTAGTTATCACAGTGGAACTTTTTCTGAACGTGAAGAAAATTATAATACAATGGAAAAAGAACTCTTAGCGGTTATTAGAGGAATTACTAAATGGAGACTCTTTTTGCTGCCGAAGCCATTTAAAATTTTAACTGATAATCAAGCAGCTACTACTTTCGTCAAACAAGCTTTAGACAATGGACCTCATTTGAGAAAATTACACCGATGGCAACTCCTTTTATCTCAGTTTAATGTTGTGTATGAGCATGTTGCAGGAAAAAACAACTTTATTGCAGAATATTTGACAAGAAAACATGAGTTCGCTGGACAAAGGCAAAGCGTCAATGGAACAAGTTGACAACACCTAACTAATCCAGAACTTTGAAGATATTCTCATAAATGTTAATGAACACTGCGAAGCTGTTAATGAAAAGATTGAAGTCATTGAAGAAATTGTTGTAGATCTCAGAGTTGATCTTGGGAAAGCTCGAGAACTAACAACATATTTCCACCAGATTATTGAACAGCTTAAGTTGAACTCTTTGAACTCTTCCAAGGTGGATATTACAAAAGTCCGCTCTGAACTCTCTGAACTCTCATTTCAACCAAATCAGGGAAACGCTTCAAACCCCCTCTCTGAAGAAGAGAAAGAGAAGCAACAACTAAAAGCTAAGCTATTAGTTGCAAGACCAGTTATTCAAAATACTGGCATTCGAACTCTTGATCTATCGGACTCTTTTTACAAGAATTATTATGAAGCAACGGTGCTTGCTTACCAAAAAATCTCTAGTTTACCTGAACTCTACTACAAACCAAGGGATTCACTTTTTCTCAGAATCCTTGCTTTCACCAAAGCCAACCCTGATATCGTTTTTGAACTCTTTAAGTATGGATATTTAAATTATCTATACCCAAGCCTCAGTCTTATTGAACTACAACATTTCCCAGCCAATTTTAAATATGCTATTAAGCAATTCAGTCAACAAGAATATATTTGCCTTCGTACTTTTACCATCTCTCCTGAAAAGGATGAGGACACTATTTACCCTTCCATTCATTTAGTTGAAATCACCCATGTTACAAAATCCGGAACAACTACAAAACTTCCCACCATTGCAGCCGAGAAAAACAAACACTACAAAACTCCACATTTTGACAAAGGATGGATCAACTATAAACGATCAACAGGTGCTCTTGCCATCAAATGCCAGAGCAAACGACTCATGAACAAAGGAGCTAGAACTCTCTACTTAGACGAAAATCTAATTCTAGTTACCACTGAAGGAGCTGAAAACATCTCAGTCGATGATCAGCTTTTTGACTTTAGCTATGCACTGGAGCCCAAGAAATTTCTAGGCAGTCCAGCTATACGTACAAAATTTGCTGAACTTTATAAAGCAGAACAGGACAAGGCACAAAAGAAGATTCTTGCCTAAGCATTATGTGAGACACAAGGGGCCACAACTTTTATCAACTCTTATCCCTGCCGACACAAGAAGACAATGAACATGCACCAACTTTATCGAGAACAGTGAAAACTTTATCTGTAAACCTTATCTCTTGGCTGACAATCTTATCATTTGAGATTTCCTATGATGTAAGCACTTACGTCATAGCGCACCCCCTTCCCTTATAAATAAGTTGGCCGATTTCAGTGAAAGACATCGGCATTCAGATTTGGATCTGTATTTGTAAGAAAAAAAAATTTCTCTATACAATATCTCTCAAAAAAAAAGTTCTGATTTCCTCCCTTTAGGGAAAGGAGAACAATTATCAATGAAATAAAAGAGAGATCTTCTCTCAAAACTTTGTGTCTATAATTCTATTATTACAACTTTTGATCAAAGAGAAAGTACTGTAATGGAGAAGGAGAAGGTCTGAATGAGTAGGTAAGTCTCGCATCAGGGTGGAGTAAGACGAGCACGAAGGAGTAAGACATATCCAACTCTTGAAGGTATAATTTCTTTGATTCAATCTTGTTTTAATAGGATTATCTGACATTAAGTTTAAAATTTCATTTGATAATCTAGTATCTGAGTACCGTTGTTAAAATTTGACAAATCTCTCTGTGTAAATCACTTAATTAATTCAACCAATGGTTTTACCGCTTTTTCCATAAAAACCACTCGACTCCCTATTAAATAGTATCAGAGCCTTAGACCTTGAACAAACAGCCACAGGAGGACTCTTAAATAATGAATGTGTTTAAAAATAAATTACAATCTAATTCTAAGTTAGATAGAGAAGGTAACTATTTAACAGGACAAAGCTTTAATTTACCCGAACTAAAACACTATACACAAGAAAAAGCATGGGACTATTTAAGATATTTTGATTTAACTCCTAGAAGTCTTAGACTAAACTTGTTAAATCACTATAAAAATAGACTAAACTATTCATCAACCTTACCCGTACAAGTGCATCCTATAACTATAAATTTATTAAAAGATAATATTGCTCTTTTAGAAAAAACTTTTGAATATACTATATGGTATCAATCAAATATGAACATTAATGATTCTCAAATAACATACGACACTGATGACGAAGAATAATTAGAAATAACACCTTAAATAATTGGCAAAAGTACAAAGGGTAAAATTGTAAACTTAACAAATAAAACAAAAGCCTATTTTGTCACGGATGACCTATTTAAGTAAACGGGTGACCTGTTTGCCAGTTCTACATAAAATGGAGGTCAAAAATTTAAAATCTGTTGATTCGTTTTTTTCTTTTCTGTTAATACTATAATAACTTGGAAAAAGTTACACTGTAATGCCTCAATTTTTGGTATAATTATTTAACGAACCCTTATTTTTTGAAATAATTTATAAGTACATTAACTTTTCTTAAATAATTTTATATATTCCCTTTTTACTTGACAAGACATGGTTTTCGTTTCTTTAAAAAACACTCAATTTTAAAAAACTGAATAATATGAAAAAATATAAATCTGATAAAATAAATAAATAAAAATCCTATAATAGATAGCAAAAAAGCCCACATAGAATGTAAATTAGATTACCTTGAATAAGATTTTATACAACATTATTCAGTTATGTATACATCAATTCTTTTCAAATAGTATATAAACTCTACAAAATTACTGTATACCTCATTGCAATATTTTTAAATTTTATGAATTTTTTTGAATTGTTCTAAGTGATTTATGATCCTTACAATGTTGGGAAGCTTTAGTATAGGTTAGGATCTTCTAAAACTTGTACCTACCCTTAACAATTACCCAATTATTTAGAAAATAAAAGAGATTGCTATCTCTATCCACAACACAAAAGACTCTTTTTGCTGGGGATTAAATAGCTCATGCGACTGTATCACCAAATCTGCGATGTGGGTCGCACATGATATACATCCACATGCTTCTCCTAGGTGGTCTTCCAAATGGATTGGAAAATTGACACTGTGTCTAAAATTAAAATCTTCTTGTAGCAACCATGCCATAAAATAATCCTTGTTTGAGGTAGCCTAATTAAAAGTATACTTAATATTAATCCAATTTTTCCACTTGGTTTGGGTGACATCAAGTCAGTAGAACACCTATTCATTGAATGTCACTGTAGCAGGTAAAAATTTACTAACAAATCATACGGCGGTACGTATAAAATAAAATTTTTTTTATTTAGGCAATTAGGAGTTGCCATGTGTAAAATTGGCTTTGGCGGGCCTATTTAAATGGAATGAAATTACAACTACTTAGAAGCTGTCATGTCACGATGCAGAAAAAAGTAATTATTTCTCTTTTGAAATTAAGGGAATAATTACTACAAGATGGGCCTAGACCCAAAACCCAATTCAAAACCCGAGCCTTGGAGCTGATAAATAGGGGTCCTCCTCTAAGGGAATTAACATTCAGCATCCTATAAGTTCCAGAGCTCAGGTTATAAACAACCTTCATCTATCAACCAATAAAGATTAAAGTCAACTAGTTCAAAATCTTCCACAACCTCAAATTGAAGTCTTCTTTAGAGTTCTTCATTCATGTTATCAATCGAGATCAAGCAATCTCACCATCCCATTGATTAATCTAGCCAACTACATTTAACATCTAGCAACTGTAGAATTCAGATGCCCAGATTGTAAGCAGCATCCACCTATCTAGCGAGAAGGATCAAAAACTTGGAAGCTTCAAAAACAGCAATCAACCATTTGTAGATCAAGATGAAGAGCCATTTCAGAGTTCTTCAGCTAATTTGCATTAATCGAGATCAAGCAGTCACGCCCTCGAATCATCCAAGTCACTAAGAGATCGAATCAGAGGACTATTTTATTCAATTCAGAGATTGTACCTACACATACTGCATCAATACAAAATTAAAATTGCTTCTCAATTTCTTGTCTAATTTATTTTAGACTCGAAACTTGTGTTTACAGCCCTATGGTCAAAACATTTAGGAATTACACGATAAACATCAATGACTCTCAATTGAGATTTCACCTACTGGATGTCATGATATGTCCCATGCCCTTAATAGGGTAAAACTTTCATGCAACTCAAGGATGCTCCAAAAATTCTACTTTCTTGTTTAGAGCATCTAGAAAGCTAAGAATGCAACAATATTTGAAAACGAAATTTTTAGCCTCATAGCGTGCTTAATATGAGCACAAAAGTAAGCACTGAATAGAAAATCTGAACTTGTATGTCGGTTGAACACTACATTAGAGGGTCTTCTTCTTCCTTTTCCACCTCAAATTACTTTGTGAGTTGGGACCCTCCCCCTTTCAGGGTTCGTTGAAATCAACTTTGACGGATCACTCAACAACTCTTTAGTGTCAGGCAGGTATATATTACACGATTGGGCTGACTAACTACTCAAAGCATGAGCAACATATTATGAGCATACTTGATTTCTTGTGGTAGAAACTAGAGCACTTACAGATGGAGTCAACTCAACAGTTTAGGTAGGTTTCAACAAAAATATCATCAAAGGAGACAATCAAATCATAATTCAAACATTGTAAGGAAATATTCAAGCCCCTTAGCAAATTTCCAATATCATCAAAGATGTTCGCAATTGGTTGAACCAAGGAACCCAATATGTCATTAACCATGTCTTTTAAGAGGCAAATATGGCAGTAAATTAGTTGCCTAAGACTTTTGAAGAAATAATTATTACATAAATGAGTAAAGTTGTGGCAACGGTCAGGACATTCAATCACAACCTTTTTCTCTTCAAATGTTAATTTTTTCTAATTTTTTCGGTCGATCTTAGTTGAACTTATAGTTGGGTGTACTCTTATGAGAACAGGTGATGTATCTATGGAGGAATTCAACAAACACTCTAACTGATTCCAAATGCAATGAAAGCAAACTGAAATCAATGGAGAGTCTAAGTAGAATCCGAATGTGAGGGGAGAGATAAATGAGTTCTAAACTCTTATTTAGATATAGATATCACCACTAAGCTTGACTTTAGGGCCATTAAGTTTAATTAGAATACATATATCACCACCTAATTAAGGCTTAAGACTTACTTGATCACCATTCTAACCAGCCTAGTTAGAGATAACCAAGTTAAGTGTTTTAAGAAAACAAGAGCAATGCTCTCAATTCTAGTTCATTCAATATCAAAGCTTGGTTACAAAAATGAGCCTTCAAAAGGGCCTTATGCCCACGGCCTAAGGCAGCCAAGTGAGCTAAAGGGGCTTCCTTCCTAGGGAGGAAACTCTTAAACATGCTTAACTAGCGCTTAGAACTAAGCTAATTATAAAGCTTGCTTAACTTAGGCTAATTACAATCTGTATGGTTAGTAATAAAAAACAAATGACTAAGTTTAATATTAATATACTTAATTAGCCTAAATACATCATATTACTAGAGAAAAGGGAAGAAAAGCAGTCGTAAAGAGAAGCGTCTTTTTGGTTGGCCAATCAGAATGCATGGTGCCAAATCTTCCATTATTCTCCCATTGGCTAACTCTTTCCAAGGCTTGTTTGCAGCAAATGATGATGTTTCTTACAGCCTTAAATCATGATTCAAAGTAAACAAGCACACAAGCAGCTGGGCAAACCCATTGAAGAGGGAAAACACACATAAGCTCTAATCAGGTTCAAAGAGCCGTATTTTGCCCGGATTTGTGCCCCGTTTTAAACCAATTAAAACTGAGCATGATTTTGTTTTCAGGCCATGGGGGAATCCTTAGGATGTGTAAAAACCCCCTAGATAAAGAAATCAAGGTTATGACATGTTTAAGTAGGAGAATTCCACTTAACCTTTTTCCCGTGCAGTTTCGGACCCAAACGAACAGGGTTAGCAAAATGGCTTAATGTCTTCATTTTGACTGAGCATGATTGGCTTTGCTTGCTTGGAGCTGAAAGGTAACATCTAGGGGAACCCAAAAATGCACAAATATTGGATTTAAGCTATAATGTAGCTTAAGAAATCACATGAACAAAACCGGGTACATTCTGGCCATAGAACCCAGGATCACCCTCTTGACTCTTTAGCAAATTGTGAGTCATGAGTTGGACTTTGGAGTTTTAATTGGAACTTTCTAGACTTGTTGGACCTTCATAGAAGTCTTGGCTTAAGGAGACTCCGTCATCCTCCCCTTGTTGAAAAGATTTGATCCTCAAATTGGCAAGGTAATCATCGGCATAATAAGGGCTCAAATCAGCTTTATTGAATATAGCTGAAACTCCATAGTCACCTAGAAAATTAATCTTATAAGCATTGTCGTTAATCTTTTCAAGTACCTCAAATGGACCTTCAGCTCTTGGCATTAGCTTGTTCTTCCTCTTTGAAGGAAATCTTTCCTTCCTTAAGTGTATCCAAACGAGGTCTCCAGGTTGAAAAACCTTCTTCTTCTTGTGCTTGTTGGCTTGAACTTGATAGGATGCATTTATTTTCTCTATTCCGCTCCTCACCACCTCATGTATCTTTTGGATTTCTTCTACCCTTGCTGTTGCATGTGCATTTAGCTTTTGGTCCAAAAGGCGTGGAGTGAGATCAAGTGTACTGATAGGATCAATCCCATAGACCACCTTGAATGGTGATAGACTAGTACCCTTACCATGCACATTGTTGTATGCAAACTTTGCATGGGGTAAAAGCAAATCCCAAACTTTGGCATGAGGTTTAATCAAGGCCCTTAGGAGTGTTCCTAAGGTGTGATTAGTAGCCTTAGTTTGTCCATCAGTTTGTGGATGGCAAGTGGCACTAGACTTGAGTTTAGTACCCAACTTTCTCCACAATGTAATCTAGAAATGACTAAGGAAGTTAGCACCCCAATCAGAAACAATTGACCTAGGTATACTATGAAATCTAGCCACCTCTCCAAAGTAAAATTCAGCAATGTATGTAGCATCATTAGTCTTGTAACATGGAATGAAATGGGACATCTTTGAAAATCTTTCTACCACCACAAAGATAGAATCTTGGTTCCTTTGAGTCCTAGGCAAACCAAGGATGAAATTCACACTTACATCAACCCAAGGAGTAGTAGGAATAGGCAAGAGTGTGTAAAGGCTGTGGGGTAGAGAATGACTCTTTGCCACTTGACATATTCCACGCCTTTTCAGTATATCCCGAATGTCCTTTTCCATACCTGGCCAATAATAGTGGTCCCTTTGCATGATAAGTGTCTTGTTTTCTTCATAATGTCCAACTAGTGAACCTCCATGTACTTCTCTAATAAGAAGCTCTCTTGTGCTACACCTTGGTACACACAACCGTGTACCCTTAAATAGAAAACCTTCTTGGACCAAGAAATCACCTTTGGGGTGCTCTGAACAAATAGCAAACAACTCGCCAAAGTCTTTATCTTTAGCATATAAAGCTTTTAGACGCTCAAAACCAAGTACGTAAGCATTTAACTGAAATGAAAGTAAGTACCTCCAGGATAGAGCATCAGTTCTTGGTTGAGCTTTCCAGATTTATGCTTATTTGTAAAATGAAATGATTGGAGATACTCAGCCCATTTGCCATTGCATGAGTTTAACTTGTGTTGGCCTTGAATATACTTCAAAGCCTCATGACCAGAATACAAAATAAACTCACTTGCAATAAGATAATGACTCCAATGCTCTACGCATCTCACGATAGCGTAAAACTCTTTATCATAGGTGGAATACTTTCTCCTTGAATCACATAGTTTCTCACTAAAGAAGGCCAATGGTTACCTTCCTGAGTAAGAACACCACCTATACTAACTCAGGAGGCATCATATTTAACTTTAAAGACTTTCTCCAAGCATGGCAAAGCTAGAATGGGTGCTTGAGTTAGTCTTTTCTTCACTTCCTCAAAGGTAGTTTGGGCTTAGGGGTCCATTAGAATGATGTGCCCTTAATCACCTCAGTTATGGAAGCCATTATAGTGCTAAAGTTTTGAATAAGCCTCCTATAAAATGAAGCTAATCCATGAAAACTTCGAACATCATGTATACTGTGGGGAATAGGCCAAGACTGAATGGCCTTAATCTTGCTCTCATCTGCCTTTATGCCGTCTCCAGTAACAATGTAATATAAGAATGTTACCTCATGAGTAAAAAAGGCACTTTTCTTAAGACTACCAAACAGCTTCTACACGTTCCAAAACAAGCATGACTTGAGTGAGATGATCTTGATGCTCTTAGTCATTCTTGGAATAGATGAGAATATCATCAAAGTAAGCTACTACAAACTTGCCAATACACGGCCTAAACACTTAATTCATTAGTCTTATGAAAGTACTAGGAGCATTTGAAAGACCAAAGGACATAACCAACCATTCAGAAAGCCCTCCTTTAGTCTTAAGGACCATCTTCCATTTGTCACCTTCTCTAATCCAAATCTAGTAGTAACCATTTTGAAGATCAATATTTGAAAACACTTGAGAGCCATGCAACTCATCTAGCATATCTTCAAGTCTAGGTATAGGGTACTTGTACTTGATTGTGATCTTATTAATGGCCATGCTATCCGCACACATGCGTATTCCTCCATCTGCCTTGGGAACTAATAGAGCAGATACAACACAAGAACTTAAGGACTCACAGATCAAGCCCTTTGACATTAGTTCTTCAACTTGCCTTTGAATCTTCATGGTTTCCTTGCGCTTCATTATGTAAGCTGGCTTATTTAGGAGGACAGAACCAGGAATGAGGTCAATGTGGTGTTGGATATCTCTTTTGGGAGGCAAATCCATGGGTATCTCCTCAGGAAATAAGTGACATAATTGATGTATGAGTGCATTGGTTACAGGGTGAGAGGGTAAAGGGGATTTTGGTTCATCTTGGATATTCAATATCCACTCTTTAAAGACCTTAAATTCATAATGGGAGGCCTTTAACAATGGCTCACTAAAAGTAAGTAGTAAATCAAATTATTTTGGTTTCGTTTGAGGCTGAGATGGGAATAAAGGGGTTTAGGGAATCTTCTTGCCCTCCTTGGTAAAGGAGTATGTATTTAAGAAACCATTATGTATTACCTTACGGTCATACAACCATGGTCTTCCCAAGAGGATATGACATGCATCCATGGGAATAACATCACACCAAAGTTCATCTTGATAGTTCTTTCCAATGGAGAAAGAAATAAGGCACCGGGAGTTCACTTGGATGCCCTTACTTTGATTCAACCATTGAATGTTGTAGGGGTGTGGATGAGTCATGGTTTGCAATCCTAGTTTTTCAATTATGATGAGAGAAACTACATTTGCATAGCTTCCTCCATCAATAATAATAGAACACACCTTCCCTTGAACTGTACCACAGGAATGGAAGATGTTCTCTCTTTGCTCGTCTTTAGCTTCTTTCTGGCCACTCAAAACACTTCTCAAAACCAGCATTTCACCTTTATCAGCCTTCTCCACTACTTCTTCTTGAGTTTCCTTAAGGTCATCCTCAAAATCTTCCTCTGTTTCCTCCTGTTCAAATACCTCCTTTACAGCAGCCCATTCAGCTAGTGTAATGACTTTACGGTTTGGACAGTCCGAGGCAATGTGCCCAAGACCTTAGCACTTAAAACTTCTTCTATAGCTCATCGGGACAGGATTGGGTCCATTTTGAGGGGTTTGGTTCTTTTGCGGAGTTTGGGTTCTTGGTGGAAAGAAAGGGGACGGATTTGAGGGCTTGGGAATGCGATTAGAACTCCCCTTGTTAAAGGGTTGGTTCCAGGTAAAGGGTTTTTTGTTTTGAGGTCTAAGGGGTTGTGTTGATTTCTTTTGTTGCTCAACCTTGTGAGCAAACACACAAACTTCATCAAAAGTAATATAAGCTTGCAAATCAACTATATTAGCATACCTAGGATCAAGATCTCCTAAGTACCTAACTATAGTTTGCTCTTCTGGTTCTTGAAGATCACACTTAATGACAAGCTTTTCAAACTCACGAGCGTACTCCTCTACATTCAGATTACCTTGTGTGAAGTTATGGAGTTGAGAATAACAATCTTGAGCGTAAGTTGGGGGTAGAAATCGAGCCTTAAGCTTGGCCTTCATCTTCTCCCATGTTCTGATCTTTGTCTTCCTTTCTCTAACTCGTTTGGCACAAGGTTTGTCCACCAAAGGGAGGCATATTTTATGAGCCTTAAAGCCAGTAGTTTCACCTTCTTGTCTTCTAGTACTTCTCTGTACTCAAAAACACGCTTATCTATGTATAACCAATCCAAGAATTCTTCGGGATCAGGCTTACCTTCAAACTCGGGTATCTCAACTCTAAAGTCGTTAGAGTTTTCTTAAAGCCTTGGTTCTGGTCTAGCCATTCTCAAAGCTTCATCCTCACTAGATGAATCCACACTATGACTAAACACTTGTTCTTGTCTTCTAAGATCATATTGGGATGGTTCTTCATTCATTTTCTGCTTTTGCTTCAAAACAGCACCAAGTTGCTTTCTCAAGTAATCATTCTGAGCTTGCAGTTCTTGATCATGTTGAGCTCCCTCATTAATTTTCCTCATTAGAAGTTCATTATAGGCTAAGAGTGATTGATATTTCTTCATAACTGCCTCAACTTTCTCATATAAATTGGTGCTAGTACTCATCTTGTAACCGAGAATGCGTTTGATCTAAAACAAGGTTTGTGTTTGGGTTTGAAGTGGGAACGAATCTAGAAGGGTAGAAGGGGATACCAGGCCAAGGAGAAACTTAGCTTTGATACCAAATATAATGTATCTATGGAGGAATTCAACAAACACTCTAAACTGATTCCAAATGCAATGAAAGTAAACTGAAATCAATGGAGAGTCTAAGTAGAATCCGAATGTGAGGGTGAGAGATAAATGAGTTCTAAACTCTTACTTAGATATAGATATCACCACTAAGCTTGCATTTAAGGCCCTTAAGCTTAATTAGGATACAGATATCACTACCTAATCAAGGCTTAAGGCTTACTTGATTACCACTCTAACCGGCCTAGTTAGAGATAAGCAAGTTAAGTATTTTACGAAAACAAAAGCAATGCTCTCAATTCTTGTTCATTCAATATCAAAGCTTGGCTACAAAAATGAGCCTTCAAAAAGGCCTTATATCCACGGCCTAAGGCAGCTAAGTGAGCTAAAGAGGTTTCCTTCCTAGGGAGGAAACTCTTAAATAAGGCTAACTAGTGCTTAGGGCTAAGCTAATTACAAAGCTCGCTTAACTTAGGGTAATTACAATCTGTATGCTTAGTAATACAAAACAAATGACTAAGCCTAATATTAATACACTTAATTAGCCTAAATACATCATATTACTAGAGAAAAGGGGAGAAAAGCAGTCGTAAAGTGAACCTTCTTTTCGGCTGGCCAATCAGAATGCATGGTGCTAAATCTTCCTTTATTCTCCCATTGACTAGCTTTTTCCAAGGCTTGTTTGCAGCAAATAATGATGTTTTTGGGATTCTTGAATCATGATTGGAAGTAAACAAGCACACACGTTTCTGGGCAAACCATTAGAGAGGGAAAACACACATAAGCTCTAACCGGGTTCAAAGAGCCCTTTTCTGCCTGGTCTGTGCCCCCTTTTAAACCAATTAAAATTATGCATGATTTTGTTTTCACACCATGGGCGGATTCCTTATGATGTGTACAAACCCCTCAAACAAAGAAGTCAAGGTTCTGACTTGTCTAAGGAGGAGAATTTCACTTAAACTTTTTACCGTGCAGTTTCTAATGCAAACCGATAAGGTTGGCAAAATGGCTTGATTTCTTCACTTTGACTGAGCATTATTGGCTTTGCTTGCTTGGACTTGAAAGGTAACATCTAGGGGAATCCAAAAATACAAAAATATTAGACTTAAGCCCTAATGTAGCTTAAGAAATTACATGAACAAAATCGGGTACATTCTGGCCATGGAACTTGGGATCACCCTCTTGACTCTTTAGCAAAATGTGAGTCATGGCTTGGACTTTGGAGCTTGAATTAGACCTTGTTGAACTTGTTGGACCTTCATCTAAGTCTTGGCTTGAGGAGACTCCTTCAAGAGGCACATAATAGTCACCACTTACCTTTTACCATTGTAAAAAAAAAAAAAATTATAATGCTATAAAGGTAAGCATTATAGTTGGCATGTGGATGACAATGAGCCATTTATTCAGTATGTAGATAAGCATTAACATAAGGATTTTGGTTATTTGTTGGTAAATGTTTGCTTGGCATATTTTTGCCTATCAATGAAGTTAGTTTTAAACGGTCATACAACTAAATAAGCCTTTGTTTCATAAATCAAAAAATAATCTTTTGGTGTCTATATGAGGCTTTATTTGGTATCATATGCATGTTATAGTAAATATTTATTACTTGTCTTCTTAATTCTATTTGCAAACAACTAAAATGCTTACATGCAAATTACACAATGCTTATGTACGCATTTAGAAAATGCTCATGTAAATTCTACAAGCTAACAAAATAACACAGTTCAAATGGTTTGTCTCCAAAGAACCAAAATGCTCATATACAGACTAAATATATGTTTATTATCAGTATCTGTAGATCAACTATAATGGTATAAACATAAGCATTACAGTTGATATGTCGATGACAATGAGCATTTATTGAGCATGTACATAAGCATTTGATTGTTTCTACATAAGTATTTTGGTTGTTTGTAAATAATTCTTTTGGTTAATGTGTATTAGCTTGCCAGTGAAGTTAGTATGAAATGGGCACACGTCAAGATAAGCATTTGTTTTTTGTAAATCAAAAAATCATGGTTTGGTGTTTAGATAAGTATTTATTAATTTGGTGTGGGCATGCATGTTATAGTAATTATTTATTATTTTATATTCTCAATATTGTTTACAAACAACTAAATTGCTCATGCACAAACTCCAAAACCCTTATCTAACATTTCAAAAAATGTTCATATAGCATCTACAAACAAATTATAGAACACAATTCAAAAGACTTTTCTCCAAATAACTAAAATCCTTATCTACACGTAGTAGACGTTATTGTCAATGTCTAGATAAACTATAATGCTACAAAGATAAGCATTATAGTTGATATGTAGACAGCAATCTTCATCTATTTGATATGTGAATAAGCAATGTGATTGTTTTACCATACCCATTTGAATCATTTGAAAATAAGTATTTTGGTCATGGTACATTTGAGCTTGACAGTGAACTCAATTTTGAACAATCATATGGTAAGATAACCATTTGTTTCATAAATCAACAAATAGTTTTCATTGAGTAGATAAACATTTATTTGGTATGAATCCCTCAATGAGAACTTATTTAGTAATGTAGATAAGCATTGGTTGTGTTGAAAGTCAGCATTTTGGTTGTTAGTATTATAATCGTGTTGTAAATGTACGTACTCATTTATTTGGTTTGTAGATAAGCATCTAAGTTGCGTATAAATTATTATTTTAGTTTTTTTCACATATGAGCGTTGAGTTTGTATGACTTTGCCCCTAAAATAAGAAGCGGAGAAAGACAATGCTTGGTTCTTAGATTTAGTACTGGATTTATACCATTTATAACTTGATGTAACTTAAAATATCAATATAAGAAGAGATTTAAAAAAAGGCAAAGTAAAAAAGGTAAAGATTAAAAGAAATAACAAAATACTCTAGTCTTTCCTTTGTCATTAAAAATATGTTCGATAATCATGAGGTGAATGAAATTGCATTTTGTTTTGCTCACCACAAATGAAAAATGAGCTAGAAACGAAAGGGGAGGGGAACAAAAAGAAAAAAGTGTCACTAGTTACAAAGCCCACAAACTAGCGATCCTTGAGTAGCAGTCCAAAGAGATATGTGCAAAAGCTTTAAAAGTATAAAAAAAGTGATTTAAAAAAAGAAAAGAACCAAATCAGCAACAGAATAGCAGATTTGTTTAAAACCAACAATGCAACACCCATGTTTTCTAAATATGTACAACCTCACTTTATTTAACTAAGTTAGTTAAGTCTACCTATCTACGTAAGTCCAATCAAATAAAAATTTAAAAACTAGGTCTACATAATATCACAAGCCCAACTGTTCAACCCAGATATGAAACTAATGGCATTAATGTAGTTTTGCACATGAAAATATTAGATGATGTCAGCCGACCTACTTAACTCTCCAAACCCATTGACCTACTTAACTACCTAAACCAAGGCTTAGACCGTCTGCAACGACTGGCTCACATGCTAGATTTCTAGCCAACTTAGGCGCAAAGCGATGCCTTTTGTGGGTTATATTCTTTTTTTTTTTGGTTGGTTTTAATTTTTGACAACTGCGCTGCTAGTTATGCATTTATAGGAGGGATAAAATGAAGATGATTAAAAGCAAAATGAGGGATACTGGAGTAGGTTTTTTTTTTTGGGGGGGGGGGATGAAGAGGAAAGAGGCATGGCCATAACTAGGTGAAAAGCGCGAGAAGATGATGCACAAGAAGGGCTGAAAAGAGAAATGGGGGAGAGAGGGGTAGCTGTGATTTTTTTTAATTACTATATTACTAATACTATTTATGAATTTGGTATCATAAATTAATTATTTAATCATTTGCAAAATTTACAAATTATTCTTGATAAGTTCACACAAATAATAATACAAAATAAAAAAGCAAAATTAACATAATATATTAACTGGTGAGCTCCATGAGTATTATTTTATGCCGTGAATCAAAATTGTGAGCCTTGTATTGAAGAGAAGAAAGCTTGTGAGCCAAAAGTTGGCTCATGGGATGATCTGCAACGTATGCCCCGACTTATGATCCAACATCGGCTCCCCCGCGTGAGCGAGCTGCTCGTCTCCTTGCAGGGGCCATCTTGTCAGTTGTGGCTCGCTGAGCTGTTGCGAGGACGAGCGGCCTGCTCTTAAATATTTTTATTTTTTGACATTTAGCGGAGGAAAACGACGTCATTTTCTCCGCTGACATTTTTTAACCATTGCTTAGCTTAAAAAAAAAGGCAAAAATGTTCGGCAGGCGTGGCGAGGCGTGGGCTAGTAGTATGTATCCGTTTTCCCACTAGTCATTGCCCAACCGTAATATTGGGATGACTTTTTCTTTTAATTTTTAAATTTTTGTTTTATTTTCTCCATAAATAAACACCCAATTTTACACAATTTCCACACCAAAAATCATTCCATCCTTCCTAAAAAAACTAAAAAACAAAAAAAAAAAAGTGATTTTAGCTGTTTTTGTTTGAGTGAGTTCATCAAGTAAGAAGTTAAGAAATCTCGTAAATATTTATAATTTTAATTAAATTTAGTACTTTTATTTTGTAATTTTGATTCAATACTTCAATTATTTTAGCATATGTATGGCATTGTTTGTATGTTTTTTTTAAAGATTAAGTTGGAGGTTACCTAAATTAAGAAAGAAGACAAAAAAATTGAGAGTATGAATTTTGTTCGTAAGCACTATTAGTATAAAGTAATATGTTGGCAAATTATGAAATTTTCTAATGTATATGCTTCAACTAATGTGGTATGCTACACATGAATTTTGAATTGAACATTATGAAAATATGTTACTACATATGTTAATATGTTGGTATTTACATGCTAACATGCCATGCTTAATGTGAGTATAATAATATGATTAGTTTATAAATTAGAGATACTTTGAAAATTTTGCTAACAAATTTATTAGAGTATGGTGAATATTGCTAACTAATCTATCTATGCTATACTGTAATAAAAGAAGAATCACTCTAACTTTGCTGAGAGTGATTTTCAGAGCTACTTATAATTATTACTGCTGATGTCATTTACTGGCCAACCACAGCCGTCAAAAATGGATTAAAATAAAATAACATATAAAGGCCTATTGATGCATGAGGCAAAAAAGTAACTGCTCCAGTATATTCTTTTACACATGTCTCCTACTTAAATTAGTCTCTTACTCTTCCCTCCATTTCCCACGCATAGCAGTCTCCAAGAAGGCCTACTCTCTCTCTCCCTCTCTTTATACCTTTAGTTTTATTCACTTCATCTCTATCGTCTGTAACTACTCCCTTATCCCTTAGAGATCATGATCCTCCCTGTATCCCTTTGATAAGTGATGCCATGGATGAGCTCAGGAAAGAGTAATGCGCAGTGAATTTAGAGAGAAGGAATTGAGAGTTTCTCCGACCTCAGTTGCCACCACCAGGGTGCCCTCTATAAATATCATTTATCCGTTATTACAAAAAGAGGAAATACCACGCAAAATATCTATAACAAACTTAACAGCTTAGCACTCATTTTCTTATGCAACACTCCTCACTATATTCTCAGCAGGTCTCCTCAACACTCCCCCTCAATCTAGGAGGGAAGAAGTTCATAAATCTTAGTTTGGAGAGAAGCTTGTTCTGCTGCTCTGTAGCCACTATCTTGGTTAATAAATCAGCCAATTGATTCTTGCTGCTTACATAGTAGGGCTTCATTTGTCCAGCTTTGAGCTTGTCTCGAACATAATGACAATCCAGTTCTATGTGTTTGGTTCTTTCGTGGAATACGGGGTTTGCAGCAATGTGAAGAGCTGCCTGATTATCATAGAACAAACTCACTGGCTACAGTTCTTTATTGGCAATGTTAAGATCTCTCAACAGCAAAATAAGCTAATAAATTTCACAACAAGTCTCAGCCATTACTCTATATTCAGCTTTAGCCGAGTGGATCTACCTACCACCTTTTGCTTCTTAGATTTCCATGATATCAAAGACTTCCCAATTTGTATGGTATACCCTGTAGTGGACTTCCTTGATTGAGCACAACTTCCCCAATGATAGTCACAGTACACATACATATGAGTATCTGAGTCTTTGGCAAAGAAAATCCCTTGTCCAAGTGTATGTTTTAGGTACCTGAGAACATGAGTAACAGGCTTCAAATGCTCTATAGTTGGTTTGTCCATGAACTGACTGAGCATTTGCACACTATAACTTATATCCGGTCTTATCACAGTTAGGTAAGTGAGCTTCCCAATCATCCTTCTGTATCTGTTTGGGTTAGGCAGAGGTTGTCTTATGTTAGACAGCAGTTTAATGTTTTAAGTCAAGGGAAGTCTCAGTGGTTTACAGGCCCCTATTCCAGTTTCTTCCAGGAAGTCTAGAATGTATTTTATTTGGCATATAAATATTCCTTTTTCTGTCCTTTCCACTTCCAAGCTAAGAAAGCATTTTAAACATCCCAGATCTTTCATGTGAAATTGTCTGTTTAGATGCTGTTTTAGTGCAGCTATAAGTTGGTCATTTTTGCCAACGTTAGCCATCTCATCAACATATACCAAAACTACTATGAAGCAGTATCCTTGTTTCTGAATGAACAAAGAATAGTCAGCCTTTGATTGCTTGAAACCAAAACTCACAAGAGCATTGGACAATTTCGCAAACCATTGCCTTGGTGCTTGTTTAAGGCCATATAAGGACTTATTCAGCTTGCACACAAGCTTTTTCCCCCTCCCCAAGACAGTGGGAGTAGAGAAATCAGATCATATATCACCCCCATAACTGGTGTAGCCTTGAGGGAAGGTCATATGTATATATCCTTCTCTAAATCTCCATAGAGGAATATATTGAAAACATCCATTTGATAAGCATACCATCCTTTCATGGTTGTCATAGCTAAGAGGGCCCTCACAGTGGTCATATTGGCAAAAGGAGCAAAGGTCTCTGGAAAATCAACCCCATATTGATGGCGATAGCCCAAAATCATAAGTCGAGCCTTGCGTCTTTCAATGGTTCCATCATAATGAAACTTGGTTTTAAAGAGCCATTTACAACCAATGGGCTTTTTCCATGGAGGCAATGGAGTAATAGACCATGTGCCATTTTCCTCCAAAGCTCGAAGCTCCATGTTCATGGCATGACACCATTTGGCATCCTTCATAGCCTCAAAAAAGGCGTGCGGATCATGGTTAGCATCCAAAGCAGTCAGAAAAGCATAGTAGGCACTAGAGGCTCTACCATACCCAATATAATCATAACTAGGATACTTAACCTTAGGAAGGGAAGCGGCTTTGGAGATAGCAGCATGAGCAACAAACTTATAAAGCCAACTAGGGGGTTTGTGGATTCTGGTGGACCTTATGAGGATTGGTGAAACAACAGGGCTTGCAGAAGGGAAGGGGCTTATAGGAGGGTCTAAGGTAAAGGGATTTATAGAGGTTGAGGAGGGTGAAGGGAATAATGGTGGTGCTAGAATAGAGGGACTTATTGTAGTTGCATCATTAGATGTGTTGCCAGATGGTGAAGGTAATGTGGGCAAGGTATCAAAAGAGACATCTGGCCAAGATTTGTGTCAAGGAGTGCGGGTAGGTATGGCAGAAGAAAAGGGCTGACCTGCAGTTTTGAAAGGGAAAATGTGCTCATGAAAGGTCACTTAGCTAGACACAAGCACTTATTTGGTGAAAAGATTTAGCAATTTGTAAACATTTTGAGTGCTAGGATAGCCTAGAAAGATACAAGGCGCACCTTTAGGCTCAAATTTATCACGATCTCTGGAAGGGTTGCTAGTAAACGCCAAACAGTTAAAGACTTTCAGTCTTGTATGTTAAGTTTTAAGGCACACAAGGACACAAGAGGGGGGATGAATTGTGTCTTTCAATTTTTTCGTTTTGTTTCAGAACACTCGTTAGACCTGTTGGGAGAGGCGTTTGCAGTAAGGCAGAAACAAAACTTTGAATACGAAAATAAAGGAGACACAAGATTTTACGTGGAAAATCACCTCTGGCCCAATGGAGGTGTAAAAACCACGACCTACCTCAGTAGAATTTCAACAAACACTTTCACTAACACGGGTCAAGTTCATTACACTATGTAACATACGTGATAATGTCACACACGTAACTTAGTCTCCCCCGAGCCTCTAGTTACACACACGTAACTATTCTCCACCTGAGAATGAGTCACACAACACGTCCAAAGTCTCCCAGGACTTGGACACACTCTAGACTTAACTGATGACAGAAAAGAATAGAAGAACACTTACTTTTATGCTTCTCACTAAGTTGAATGTAAGGTACACTTACAGACCCTATTAAGCCAGAAAGAATGACTCAATTTAGCACACTCCTTAAAGGTTTTTCACTCAGAGAATAAGCTTACGAAAACTCGATATTTGCCTTGAAAAACCGTGTATTGAAGAGATGAGAAGCGAGTGCTTATATACCCACTAAAAAGCAAGGATTTGATTTCCATAATAACTTTGAAAATACTCAGTATCTTAAAAGGAATTAAATCCTTCAAGAATTTATGTTTTTAGAAAATCATATCTTTTAAGGATAAGATAAAATCTTTTGAAAAATCTTTTAGGAAACCAATATTATTTAGGAAAGTACTCTTTCTAAAACACAATATTATCAGAAAATTGATCCTAAATATATTAGGAATTTTGACAGTAGGAAAACTCTTGAAAATCTTTAAAAATCGATTTTGCACTTACTGCCCTCAGAGCACTGCAGACCTGTTTGCTTAATTATTCTGAGCAGTGTTCTGAGTCAACTTAAATAATTCCTTCAAGGTGAGTGTTAAGTCAAGTTCTTCTTTGACATATTAACAAAAATCTAGACAAATATAACCAGTAATTAGCCCTAAGATTCTAAAGACTCTTGTACTCTGCTGATGATGTGCACATATATCCACTTTGATGAGTGCAGCTTCTCCGATCTGTTCTTCAGGGTGTTTGTAACTTCTGTTGCTTTCAACATATAATTTTATCACATAGCTTCAAACATGATATTTCGAACTGATCTCCAGGATGTTTGCAATCTATCTTATTACATTATTCTAGCACGTAACTCAAGCCAAGCATAATTAGCACATTTGGGTTGTAATCATCAAGACCTTATATAAGATTGATTCAACAAATTCCCCCTTTTTGATGATGACAAACCAAATGACCATCAAAGGTGAGACATAGCAGAGGGCAAAAATATTAGCGCCAAAGTTAGTTCAAAATATCTAGATCACACAGGAGAGATACATAAGAATAGGAAGTCAACTTAAACCAGCTGATTTAATTGGAACATGATCATACTTGTCTTCCCCCTTTTGACATCATCGAAAAGGTCTAGGAGGCCACATGCATAAAGTCAATGGGGATGCATTCACCACCATAGGTAATGAGGGAAAATAATCCACGATATAGTCAAGTATATGGTACATAATGATATCGACCATCCCAGTTATGCACAAACACACAACAGCAAAGGCAAGCAAGGGCATGACATAACCAAACCAAACTAAAAACAGATGTAACCATTGTCAATCACATGCAGAATCAAGATTAACCAAACAAAAAGGCGAATAGTGTTGATGGGAACAGGGCAATTAAAAACAAAGATGAATCAAGGAGAAGAAGTGGATGGAGCAAGTTTAGCCATAAGGGCAGAGAGGGCATGAAGAATATCCTCATGGCATTGCGCATTCAAGGCCTTTTCTTCAGTCAGTGCTTACTTCACTTTAGCAATCTCCTCCTTCAGATGGAGCTGATCTTGGACGAGAGTCGCAATTGTGGTAGTGCTGGACGATGTTGCCGTACTAGAAACAGGATGGGGACCAGGGTCAAATGGTGTTTTGGGTCCTTGTTCTAACATGGTTCCATCACTCTTCTTAATCTGGAACCCACACCCAAGTAAAGTATTGCTCCCTATTTCATCGGTCACCTAAAAGCCCATTCTCTTTTGCAAAGGGATCCCCAGAGTCTCAAACGCCGAAGTCAAAAGAAAACCATAGCCCAGATCATGGCCAGATCATGGCTTCTGGAAGTGCTGGCAATTCGTCCAATGTGACAAATCATGATAGCAGGCAAATTAATTGGCTCTCCCCGATCGAGAAGGTCAGTAAGGTACATGTCCATAGAGTCCGCAAGATTGCGTCCCTGCCCTCGAGGAATCACATTCTTGATGACAAACCAGAATAACAACCGATATAAAGGCTGCATTTCCCCCTTTCTTACAGACTGAGGTGCACTTAGGTCAGGTTGTTGGGCTAGTTTCTGGTGAGATCCAACAATTGGTCATTGCTCAGCACAGTTTTATCCTCCCTTACATACACATCAAACCCTTTAGAGGGTACCCCGAGTGAAGCTCCCAGATTATCAGCATCAAAACAAAGTTTCCGACCGTGAATAGAGCTAGTCACTATCCTATTAGTGACCTCACAATTGGCATAAAATTCCGCTAATTCAGGTACTGAGCAGCCCCTCTTAGTATTGGTAAATGTATCCAGCCAGCCTTGTGCTCGTAATTTATCCAAGAACACCTTTAAGCCCTGGTCTTGGAAGTATAAAACCTTCACAATCTTCCCTTGCACCACGGCTTTCTGCAGAAAATGGCTATACCTTTCCCCCTGGGTCATTGACTTTCTTGATTTCTTTTTCGAGGGTTCCTCACTTCTCTCACCTAGGTCGGATCCCTGTTCTGGAGAACCCCGTTTCGGGGCACATTTCTCCGAGAGCGCAGATGGGGAAGGCGTTTGGGATGCTGTTTGCACAGGTGATTTGGACATTGTTTGGGAAGTGGATTTAGGCTTCTTTGAAGGTCTAGCAACCTTGTCCTTGGGTAGGTCCAGTGGGATGGTAGGACCCACACTCCGAGTACGAGGGTGCCGCAGGGTAAGGGTGAGAGGAACATTGGGTTTGGTGGTGGTTTTGACTCGGTGAATGGGTGGTTTGGGCGCTGTTTGAGGAGTTGTTTTTGGGGTTGGTTTCACGGTTCATTTGAATCGAATAAGAGGCTCATCCTCTTCAATATCACACATGCGATCATCATTCAAGTTTGGCTCTTCAACCTAATCCTCCACAATCACAAATTCTTC
Source organism: Carnegiea gigantea (assembly GCA_029747015.1). Lineage (NCBI taxonomy): Eukaryota > Viridiplantae > Streptophyta > Magnoliopsida > Caryophyllales > Cactaceae > Carnegiea > Carnegiea gigantea. The sequence continues at coordinate 551,222 of JAKOGI010000349.1, read as the reverse complement.
ACTGTTTTCAGGAAATTTTGGCTCAGTCATATGTGGTTCATACAACACCAAATCCTATCCCAAAACCGACTTAACAGGGGGTATGGCCTCAAGTTCAATTCCTATGGTCCTCAAATCAACACTTTTTAGAAATTAAAAGATGAAGGGGGAAAGACCATACGTGAGTGCTGGAGTAGCTGCCACTGGCGATAATGATGACCCCGTAATTAGATCGAGCGGCATCCGTTCTCGTTGTCTTGATTGCACGACTCGAAGTGAGCTGGGTGCCGTGATTTGCGACGTAAGGACTCGCCATTGCCTAGAATTCGTGCCATTGGAGAGCTTGAGGAAGGAAGGAGTTAGGGTTTTGAGGCTTTTAGGAAGAGGAGGGAGAACGGGGTGCTTAAGGAGAGGAGAGAAGGTGGTTGAGGAAATGGAAAGTGGTTTGAAAAGGGTTGACCACAATTCTAAAAAAAAAAAATCCTCCCCCCCTTTTTTTCGGCCGTCGGTTTTAGAGAGAGAGAAGGAATTTGCATGCCAAGAAATCATTACACCTTGGGAAAAGCTGTAGAGAAAAATCCAATTCCCAACACACGTAAGAATATGGTATCTTGATAACATATGATGCAACCAGTGGTCCGACCTGTTCTTTGCGCCTGTTCTTGACTGTTATATATTTGGTATCAAAGGACAATTAGGGCAGCATCATTAGACTTCAACCAATGTCAGCCATATCAGATTCCACACATATGCAATTAACTACACAACAAGTTGAATGCATCCATTAAATTAATTTATTTGGCCTAAGACCTTACTAGTCAATCATTAGGGGTTGATAAAGTTCGTTCAAGTTCATTTAATCAAACCTAATGCAAGCCTATTCCTTTCAAATTGATCTCTACTTAGTGCCTTGATAAAAATACCAGCAATTTATTTATTAGTGGCACAAAAATTCATTAAAATCAAGCCCTTTTTAACATTGTCTCTTAAGAAGTGATGGTGAACATCAATATGTTTAGTCCTTTTATGTTGACATGGATTTTTGGCAATGTTAATTGCACTTGTATTATCACAAAATATGGGAATGCATCCCATGTCAACACCAAAATCCTTAAGTTGTTACCGTATCCATAACAATTGAGCACAATAAGAGGCAGCCGCTACATACTCGGCTTCTGCTGCGGATATGGCAACTGAGTGTTGTTTCTTTGTAGACCAAGGGACCAAACAGGGCCCAAGAAAAGTAGTCATACCTGAGGTACTTTTTCTGTCAACTAGAAATCCAGCATAGTTAGCATCAGCATACCCAATGAGGTCAAAGTTACATCCATGTGGATACCATAGTGCCAGATCAGAGGTGTTTTTCAAATATCTAAAAATTCTTTTTACAGGTTTCAAGTGTGTTTCGTTTAGATTTGACTGAAAACGGGCACACAGACTAACACTGAAAATAATGTCAGGTCTACTAGCGGTTAGGTATAGGAGTGACCCTATCATGCCCCTATATGATTTTTCATTAACTGAAGGACTTCCATCATCCATCATTAATCTGGTGGAAGGAGAGATAGAAGTGTCCATGGGCTTAGCCGATTCCATCCCAAATCGCTTAAGTAGTTCCTTGATATATTTTTGTTGATGGATCATACTTCCGTTTGAGGTTTGTTTAATTTGTAAGCCTAGGAAAAAATTAAGCTCACCCATCATGCTCATCTCAAACTCACTTCTCATTAATTTTGAAAATTCATCACATAAATCATTGTTGGTTACACCAAATATAATGTCATCAACATATACTTGGACAATCAACAAATGTTCCCCCTTAGATTTGAGAAACAAGGTATTATCTATCTTGCCTCTTTAAAAATCATTCTCAATTAAGAAACTTGACAATCGTTCATACCAAGCTCTAGGAGCTTGTTTTAGACCATAAAGTACTTTATCAAGTTTGAAAACATGGTTAGGAAAATCAGGACTTTTAAAACCAGGGGGTTGTTTTACATATACCTCTTCTTTAAGATATCCATTGAGGAAGGCATTCTTGACATCCATTTGGTACAACTTGAGCTCCATGTGGGCTGCAAAGGCTATCAAGATTCGAATAGCCTCTAACCTTGCGACAGGTGCAAACGTTTCTGCATAGTTAATCCATTCTTCTTGATTGTAATGTTGGACCATCAGCCTAGCCTTGTTTCTAGTGACTGTTTCCAACTCATCTAACTTATTTTTGAACACCCACTTAGTTCCAATAATTGTTCTGTCCTCAGGCTGTAGTTCAAGATGTTAGACCTTGTTCCTTTCAAACTGATGAAGCTCTTCTTACATGGCTATAACCCAGTCAGAATCTGCAAGAGCTTCATGAACATTCTTAGGCTCGATGTGAGATAAAAAGGCATAGAAAGCATAAAAATTTCTGAGCTTAGATATGGTCTGCACCCCTATATTAATATCTGAAATAATTTGGTCAAGGGAGAGCGAGATTTAGTGTTTCCAGGGTCATGAAGTGAAAAGATCCATAGATCCGCTTTTCACTTTCTCTTGGCTGTTTGCAGGAACAGGTGTGGAATCAGGTCGAAAGCCTGTTCCCAGATCAGTCAAAGAAGTCTGGGATTGAGTGGGCTAGTTTCAGTCCATATCAGGGTCAGCCAGGCTTTCCCCTTATTGGTCTACTTCCTGCCCACTTTCCTTACCATTAACTTCAGTAAGTGGTTCATTTTCAAGCATCTTACCATTGTCTTTTCTTGTAAGCCCAAGATCAAAATCTTCTTCCTGTACATCATTCTCAATCAAGGAGTTAGTTTCATCAAATAATACATGCACACTTTCCTCAACACATGGAGTCCTTTTGTTGAATACTTTGTAAGCTTTACTATGTGAAGAGTATCCTAAGAAAATTGCCTCATCACTCCTAGGGCCAAACTTTCCTAAGGGATTCTTCCCATTGTTGTGTACATAACATTTGCAACCAAAGACTCTTAGGTGCATAATACTGGATTTTCGCCCTTGGAAAAGTTCATAAGGAGTCTTATTGAGAATGGGTTTGATCATGCATCTATTAATAATGTAACAAGCAGTGTTCAATGCTTCTGCCCAAAAATTTTTGGGAAGACCTCTAGCAATAAACATGGTTCTAGTCATGTCTTCTAGAGTCTGATTTTTCCGCTCTACCACCCCGTTCTGTTGGGGTGTTCTTGGGGCTGAAAAATTAGATTAATGCCATGTTTATTACAATAATCAATAAAGCTTGAATTTTCAAACTCCTTTCCATGATCAGATCCAAGACTTATCAATGAGTGTCCTATTCTCTTTTCAGTTTTCTTAAGAAATGTAACGAATGCTTCAAAAGATTCATCTTTGAATGCTAGGAATAAAGTCTAAGTGAAACGAGAGTAATCATCTGTTATAACAAATACATACCTCTTGCCGCCTCTACTTGTGATCCTCATGGGACCACATAAATCAACATGTAATAGCTCAAGGGGTTGAGAAGTACTAACATACTTCTTTGACTTGAATGCAATTCTAGTTTGCTTTCCTTTAGCACAAGCATCGCATGCCTTGTCATCATTGTATTTGATAGAAGGTAAGCCAACAACTAGACCTTTAGACACAAGTTTCTTTAGCAAAGAAAGACTAGCATGACCTAGCCTCTTGTGCCAAAGCATAATATCATCATCAAGGATACTCAAGCAAGTCAAATGATTTTGGGGAAGTTTAAGAAATTTTTTTAAATATTGTTATATCGCTTCCCTCTCAGCATAACCTCTCCAGATTTGATATTGGTAATCAATCATTGATTTGAAGTAAACCCAACATGATTACCTTTATCACACAATTGGGACACACTTAGTAAATTATGTTGTAACCTATCAACTAAGTATACATTATCAATTGAGTGAGAGAGTGATTTACCCATCTTACCTACACCAATAATTGTCCCAGATTTGCCATTTCCAAATGCCACTCTCCCCCTATCAAAGGCTCTAAGTGAGAGGAACCTTGATTTATCTCCAGTCATATGCCTCGGGCAACTACTATCCAAATACCACAATTGGTTGCCTCCTCTCACTTTAACCTGTAAAACAGTTAGTTGTTAGTCTTGGGAACCCAGATCCACTTGGGTCCCATTCTTTTCTTTGTCATGGAATTTAATTCATCTTTTCTAATCCATATTTGTTTAACATACAATGATTTTCTTTCCATGGCCCTTTTTCTTAAGAAGCAAGCATATCGATAATGACCAGTTTTTCTACAATGATAACAAATTATATTTTCTGGCAAACCAACATACTTTTTGTCTACTGGCTTAGTAACACGTCTATTCACAAAACCTAAACCTTTTCTGTTTCAGTTATGATGAGTATTAAGCCAGTTCAGAGCTTCTGAGGAGCTGTTCTAGCGTCTGTTTTCAGTGAAGTTAGTTTCAGCTCGCTAAACCTGTTCTAGAAGCTGTTTGTTGTCATTAATCTAGGATTCTAGATTATACCTGAGCTTTGAAGACTCACTTTTCAGCTCTCTGATTTTAGTGTTGAGTTCTTCCTCTTTCTTGTCACTTAGGTCCTTTAGGATGTCTAATTCTTTACTTAAAGCAAGAGCCTTTTCATTAATTTCAAGCTTCTCATACATGAGAGCCTCATTCATTTGTTCAAGTTTTTGCCTTTTTCTTTCTAGTCTCTTAACATCCTTTTCTAAATCGGAGCCGGTACGTTTAAGCATGCAATTTTCAGAAGTTAGAGCTTCAATTCCTTCATCAATGAAAAAAATTAATTTTTCAAGTTTTTTCTTGCTAAGATTACGTACCTCCTTTTTGAGACTTTCATCGTTAGAGTCTGAGTCAGATCCACTTCGAGCCATGAGAGCCACTGCTTTTTCGTCATCTTAAGAGTCTTCTTCTTCTTCTGAGGTGTCTCCCCAAGCTGCTATCATTACTTTGATGAACCGTTTTTTAGCATTAGTCAACTGAGTTTTTCTACCTCTGGTTTGGACCTGTTCGGACCCCGGTTCTTCCTTCAACAAGGAGCAATTCTTCACTACATGATCTTGCCTTCCACACTTGAAACATCCTGAGAACTGATCTCGGTCACTGTTTTTAGCCTTGCTGGTGTTGCCCTTTTTGTATACGCTTTCGATCTTTTTGAAAAATTTCTTGAATTTTCGTGCAATCATGACCATTCCTTCTTCATTCAAATCTGAGCTATCACTTTCCCTTGCCTTTAGTGCAAGCCCACGATCTTTCTTCACTTCCCCCTTCATCTAAGAGTTTCTTATTAGTTCCTAATAAGCTCATCCAAGGAAATCTCATTCATCTTTTTTGCTTCTTAGATTGTAGTGACCTTTGATTCCCATGAATGGGGTAAAATTCGTAGGATCTTCCTAACCAACTCTTCAGTGGTAAAGGATTTTTCCAATGATTTTTACTCATTAGTAATATGGGTGAATCGAGTATACATGTCCATGATTGTTTCTTTATCACTCATCTCAAATAGCTTATATTTCCTCACCAGCAGCTCGATCTTGGATTGCTTGACTTGATTGGTTCCTTCGTGAGCTACTTCAAGGGCATTCCATATTTCTTTTGTAGATTCACACTCTGAGATACGAGTGTACTCGTCAGGTCCGAGTCCAAAATATAGCAACTTCTTGGCTTTGGTATTTTTCTCCATCTTTCTAAAATCATCTGAGTCGAATTCCTTCGGCTCCTTAGGAACAGTCTTCCCATCAGTTGTGACTTTCACTGGAATGTAAGGACCATTCACAATGAGCATCCACAACTCATAATCCTCATCTTGGATGTAGTTCTCCATTCGATTTTTCCACCAACTGTAGTGTTGTCCATTGAAGTATGGAGGTCTGGTCACAGATTGACCTTCCAAGATTCCTTGTGGTGCACTCATTCTTACATGATCTCTCTAGGTGTTAGCCTAATTTATGAGAACCCACTATGATACCAATTGTTAAGTTTTAAGGCACACAAAGATACAAGAGGGGGGTGAATTGTGTTTTTCAATTTTTTCGTTTTGTTTCAGTACACTCGTTAGACCTGTTGGTAGAGATGTTTGCAGTAAGGCAGAAACAAAATTTTGAATGCGGAAATAAAGGAGACACAAGATTTTATGTGGAAAACCACATCTGGCCCAATGGAGGTGTAAAAACTATGACCTACCTCAGTAGGATTTCAACAAACACTTTCACTAACACGGGTCACGTTCGTTACACTATGTAACACACATGACAACGTCACACACGTAACTTAGTCTCCCCCGAGACTCTAGTTACAGAAACTATTCTCCACCTGAGAATGAGTCACATAACACGTCCAAAGTCTCCCAGGGCTTGGACACACTCTAGATTTAACTGATGATTGAAAAGAATAGAAGAACACCTTACTTTTATGCTTCTAACCAAGCTGAATGTAAGGTACACTAACAGACCCTATTATGCCAAAAAGAATGACTCAATTTAGCACACTCCTTAAAGGTTTTTCACTCAGAGAATAAGCTTATAAAAACTCGATGTTTGCCTCGAAAAACCATGTATTGAAGAGATAAGAAGCGAGTGCTTATATACCCACGAAAAAGCAAGGATTTGATTTCCATAATAACTTTGAAAATATTCAGTATCTTAAAAGGAATTAAATCCTTCAAGAATTTATCTTTTTAGAAAATCATATCTTTTAAGGATAAGATAAAATCTTTTGAAAAATCTTTTAGGAAACCAATATTATTTAGGAAAGTACTCTTTCTAAAACATAATATTATCAGAAAATCGATCCTAAATATATTAGGAATTTTGGTAGTAGGAAAACTTTTGAAAATCGTTAAAAATCGATTTTTGCACTTACTGCCCTCAGAGCACTGCAGACCTGTTTGCTCAATTATTCTGAGCAGTGTTCTGAGTCAGCTTAAATAATTCTTTCAAGGTGAGGGTTAAGTCAAGTTCTTCTTTGGCATATTAACAAGAATATAGACAAATATAATCAGTAATTAGCCCTAAGATTCTAAAAACTCTTGTACTCTGCTAATGATGTGCACCTATATCCACTTTGATGATTGCAGCTTCTTCGACCTGTTCTTCAGGGTGTTTGCAACTTCTGTTGCTTTTAACGTACAATTTTATCACATTGCTTCAAACATGATATTTCGAACTGATCTCCAGGATGTTTGCAATCTGTCTTATCACATGATTCTAACACGCAACTCAAGCCAAGCATAATTAGTACATTTGGGTTGTAATCATCAAAACCTTATGTAAGATTGATTCAACATTGTATAATCAGGGGAAGCATGAAATAGGATTTCATGAGGAGTCTTATTTTTTAGAATGGGATAGGGAAGCCTATTGATGACATAAGTTGTTATAAGCACACAGTCACCCCAAAGCCTCAAGGGCAGGGCAGCTTAAAACATCAATGCCGGAGAGCAGACCTCGCAAAAATTGACCCGACCCGAAAATCCGACCCAAACTCACCTTTTTGGGTTTTGAACACGATTTTCTCGACCTGAACCCAAAATAAACCGAACCCGAAAACCCCGTAAATTTTTGGGTCAAACCCGCCCTGAACCCAAACCCGCCTGCTCGGCCCGAATATTGTATACTTACTTTTTATTTTCTTCAATCTTTTTCCCCTTAACAATAATAGTTTTTCTTTATAACGAATTGTTTAGAGAGATGTTATACAATTATCACATCTCTTCGCAAATTAGACAATGGTTCCCGTTTTTCACATAAAACGACGTCATGTACAACTTATAAATGGTACAATTTTAGAAAATGGCCATGAAACAACTTTAATATTAAGAAAAACAATTTAGAATTAGATAAGTTGAAAATATGCGAGTCATACCATTATATTCTTGGTAAAATGAATACCTTTCATCGCATTTTAAATAAGATTATTCTATAATAATATAATATTTTGATTTTATAATTAATAGATAATTATAAGATCCTACGCGTATATCATATTCTTTCATTTGGATTTCTTCTAATTGGTCTCGAATCTGATACAATGTTGGGCAATGGACCAACTTATGTTCGTGTTAGGATTGATGTACTAATAAAGCATGTTTGATTAGGTAATGCTAGGTTAATTAACGAAACATCAAATTATTAAACGAGCTATTAACGGGTCAAACCCCTCTGACTCGTTAACATACTTTAGATTGGCCGACCCATGAATGACCTGGCTAATTATTAATATTTTAATATACTGGTCAACCCATCCAAATGTGACTCATTGTCCAACCACACATGAATTTCATATATCTTGTTGAAAAGTTTGGATATTTTTGATATTCTTTGAAAAAATTACAATTACAATGCTTGTTCATTAAATGCAGACAATTTTCAGCAATAAATATGCCAATTTTTTGATTTTGACAAAAAAAGAAATAATTCACTGGAAAAAGGCGCTTTAAACCCGTTGGGTTAATCCGGAACCCGTAAAACCAAAAACACTTGCCCGTATTTTACCCGAACCCGAAATGTACCCGACCCGCATTTTATCCGAATCCGAATACACCTGATCCGTATTTGACCCGCCCGCTTGAATTGACAGGTCTACCTGAGAGATCTCTAAAATGTGCCTGTGTTTCCTTTCCACTCTTTCATTTTGTTAAGGACGATCAACACATGATGTCTGATGCAATATGCCATTCTCAGAAAAGTACTTAACACAAGGTCTTGATTCAAATTTCAAGGCATTATCAGATATGATGATTTTTACTTTGCTGTCAAATTGTGTTGCCACAGTCATACAAAAATTCTTCAAGACAGTAGGGGCATAAGACTTGCATTGAATCAGAAAAGTCCAAGTTGCTCTGCTGTAATCATCCACTATAGTAAGAAAGTACCTGTACATACCTTGCGTGACTTCTCTATGTGGCCCCCATATGTCCATATGGATTAACTAGAATGGATGTGGACTATGTTTTGTACTCAAAGAGTATGGGAGTTTGATAAACTTAGCCAAAGGACATGTCAAACAACAGTCCAATTTTCCATTCATTTTGGGAATACATGGTAGATGTTGAAACTTTGACATAGGGGCATGACTAAGCCTTTGATGCCATATATAGAGGTCAGGTTTTTCATTAACAGTAGCAACAGCTATAGCAAGAGACTCAAATTGACTAAGCAAGGCATGTTCAACAAGTTTACTACAAAGACCAGCAACATTCTTACCCAAATCTGCCGATCCACGAGATAGTAAAACGCCCTTTTCTGCTTGCCAACACCTTTAATTGTCTTTGTGATACAATCCTGAATAAGACATAATTTAGGATAAAACACAGCCACACAGTTATTATCTTGCACCAGTTTGGGGGACAGATAATAAGTTGAATTTGAATTCTGGTACACCGAGAGCATTAATCAACTCAAGTCTATTTGACAGCTTGACATCTCCTTGAGAAGCTATATGAATTGTGCCTTCATTTGGTAAATTTATATGGAAATCAGGTTCGGTGTTATGACAAACAGTAAGTTTAGTAACATTTGGGGTCATATGGTCTGTAGCCCTAGTATCCAATATCCAGTCATTTGACACATTTGCAGCACAAGAGCAGTACACAATCCCTGCAAAATTATAATCCAGCTCTTCATCTGTGTCATAGTTCCTTGATTCCAGACGATGACTTGGCTGGGTTAGCACCTGGCAGCAATTTCAACAGCTGCTCAATTTTCTCTGAGTCAGGGTATACCCAGATCTTGTGCTTGCTGCGGGTGAGCTAACTTCTGCCTGATTGACCACCTTGTTGTCAGTGTCCCTAGCCCTCCCTTGTGACTTAGCTGCAGCTTAGGCCCCTTTTTCATGGGAAACGTGTTGGACTTAGGGTGCCAGCTTGGATACCTTATAATTTGCCAGCATTTTTCCCTAGTGTGTCCTCTGTTCCTATACTCACTACAATGTGTGTCAACCACACCTTTGCTAAAAAGAGCAGAGGTTTTCAATTGCTGATATGCACTTAACAATACCTCCCTTTGCAATTCTTCCTGTTGTAGCATGGCCCAAGCTGCTTCTACTATTGGCAAAGGGCTTATGAGTAGGATCTGGCTTCTGTGACTGCCAAATAAATCATCCAATCCATTTAGTAATTGAAATAATTTTTGCTCCTCCCGCTGCTTCTCTAGGGCACTTATAAATGTTGTAATCTCTTCTGTCACAACTGAAATTCTAGGTAGATCCATCATAGCATCAAGTTCCTCCCAAATTCCCCTGATTTGAGTGTAATATTCACCCAATAAGGCACAATTCTGCTTAACAGCAAATACATCCTTACATAGTTTATATTTACGAGCTCCATTACTAATATTGAACCTCTTCTCAAGGTGTTTCCAGATCTCATAAGTAGTAGGAATATATAGGATTGACTAGCTAATAGGATCTAAAACAGAATTCATAAGCCAAGATATTACCAAATTATTACAGGTTTCCCACTGTTCCAGCTTGATAGAATCATCAGCTGGTCTTGTAATCGTGCCAAGAATAAATCCCGTCTTCCGTTTGGTGGAGAGAGCAATCTCAACATTTTTGCACCATGATCTGTAGTTGCTTGACCCAACAAGTTTCTCTTCCAGACCCAAAGAACCTGGTCCATCTGAAGGATGCACAAACAATGGGTTTTACAGATCAGTGAAATTGATCCTATTCCTCTCACCAGACATTTTCAATGGAACGGGGAAAAATGGTTGAGGTTGGTACTCTCGAAATCTCTCACTACTAACTCATCTCACAGCCTTACTCTGATACCATGATGAATGATGCCATGGATGAGCTCAGGAAAGAGCAATGCGCAGTGAATTTAGAGAGAAGGAATTGAGAGTTTCTCCAACCTCAGTTGCCACTACTGGGGTGCCCTCTATATATATCATTCATCCCTTACTACAAAAAGAGGAAATACCATGCAAAATATCTATAACAAACTTAACAGCTCAGCACTCATTTTCTTGTGCAACACTCCTCACTATATTCTCAGCAGGTCTCCTCAACACCCTTTCTCTCTCAACTATCTTTCCCCTCTCTTTAAAATCCAGTTATGTCCTAAATCCTTGGGCTGAAGGATCATTACGATTTTTTTGGCACTACAAGACGGCAATAGATGGTGAAAACTATTGAAATCCTGAATAAGAATACGATATAGTTGGCATCACAAGATCAGTAGAGCGGATTTTGAGGGGTATGATTTTGTAATTTAATTTAAATTTTGTTTTTGGTCAATGGATTTGGTTTCAATTCTTTCGGCCAGATATTCATAAGTGTTGGGTTTGAACAAAAGGAATTAAAACAGAGAGTATAAGTTATAGGAGAATGAACTGAGGCTTCAAATTTTATCAAAAAGCATTACACTTTAAATAGTTAGAAATAAAAAACTAAACCTGAGATCATGGGCTAAAAATCAACCATTACTCAGGCATGATCAAAAACAACAATCTAAAAATAGAAAATGAAATGCCTAAAAACAGGGAACATAATCAGCAACTTCCTAGAAACTAGGAGCACAACTTTGGAGGATCTAAACAATATGCAGTCCTAAAGCAAATATCTAACACTCCTCCTTGCTTTAGGATTTGCAAACTCCAATTTTCTGCCTTAGATACTCGAACTTGGCAGCTGGAAGTGGTTTTGTAAACAAATCAGCTAACTGATCTTCAGACTTGCAATAGAGCAGAGTTACTTCTCCTTTCTTCTGCACTTCCCTCACAAAGAAAAGCTTGATGTCGAAGTGCTTAGTTTTAACATGAAAAATAGGATTTATTGAGATTGAGATTGCTGCTTGATTGTCCACAAACACATCAGTAGGTTCAGCTTGTTTTATTTGCAGATCACTGAGTATTTTTCTCAACCATAAAGCTTGATTTATACTTGCTGCAGCAGCCACAAACTCTGCTTCCGCAGTAGATTGTGTCACAAAATCTTGCTTCTTGGAACACCATGTGAATACTCCTGAACCAAAGCTGAAACAATAGCCTGATGTACTTCTCATGTCATCCACATCTTCACCCCAATCACTGTCTGAGAACCCACATAGCTTGAAACTTTGACAGCTTTCAAACTTGACTCCAAAATCAATAGTACCTTTAATGTACCTTAAAATTCTTCTTGTTGCCTTTAAATGAATCTCAGTAGCACAATGCATGAATCGAGATAACACACTTACAGGAAACTGAATGTCAGGCCTTGTTGCTGTCAAATACATCAAACAACCAATAAGACTTCTGAAGTGTGCTTCATCTACTTGATGTGTACCATCTTCCTTGTGTGGGTTCATCGGTCTGCTCATTGCTTTGCAGTCATCCATCTGAAACTTCTTAAGAATTTCCTTTGCATACTTCTTTTGACGTATGAAGATTTCATGCGGATTTTGCTGTACCTCCATGCCAAGAAAATATGTCATAAGTCCAAGATCAGTCATCTCAAACTCCTGCATCATTTCTTTTTTGAACTTGTCAACCAAATTTCTGTTGTTTCCTGTCACTAACAAGTCATCGACATGAAGAGAAACAATAAGAATATCATTTCCCTTATGTTTCACATAAAGAGTAGTCTCCGATGAGCTTCTTTCAAAGCCCAAACTCAATAAGTGATCATTGATTCTGCTGTACCAGGCTCGAGGTGCCTGTTTAAGGCCATAAAGAGCCTTCTTTAGTTGGTAGACTTTATCCTCTTCCCCTCTCACTGCAAACCCTTCTGGCTGCTCTACGTATATCTCCTCCTCCAAGACATCATTTAAGAATGCTGACTTGACATCTAACTGGAAAAGTTTCCAACCTCTTTGTGCTGCTATAGCTAGCAACAATCTGATCGTCTTTAACCTTGCAACAGGAGCAAAAGTATCAGAATAATCAACACCAAAAATCTGAGCATAACCCTTAACAATAAGTCTAGCCTTGTATTTGTTGACAGAACCATCAGCATTGAGCTTTGTTCTGAAAACCCATTTAACTCCAATAACCTTTTTGTCTTGTGGCTTATCAACAAGTGCCCATGTTTCATTTTTGTTGATCATTGACATCTCCTCCTCCATTGCATTTCTCCATTTTTGGTCTTGAAGGGCTTCTTCGGCTCCAGCAGGTTCATAAATTGCGACATTATATCTTTGATAGATTTGTGAGAGCAGCCTCATTCCTCTGACAGGAGGATCATCTTCTCTCTCATTTAGCCATTCCTCTTGCTGCACATTGTGATCTTTAAAGGGAATGTTCACTTCTTGTAGGAACCCATCAGTTTTTTTAGGATTGCTCCAATCCCATTGTTCATTCTCACAAAAATGAACATCTCGTGTAATTGTCATATTCCTTGTTTGAGGATGATAAACTTTGTAAGCTTTTGAGACTGTGCTATAGCCTATAAAGATCCCTGGAACTGCCTTCTTGTCAAGTTTGTCACGCTTGGCCTGTGGAACATGAACAAAACACAAGCAGCCAAAGACTTTTAGAAAGCTCAGCGAAGGCTTATAACCATACCATGCCTCAAATGGGGTTTTGTCTTCCAAAGCCTTGGTTGGAAGTCGATTTTGTAGGAAAACTACAGTGTTTGCTGCTTCAGCCCAGAATATTTTCGGCAATTCCTTCTCATGTAGCATGCACCTGGCCATTTCCGTCACCGGCCTATATCTCCTCTCACTTACTCCATTCGGTTGTGTGAGTATAGGGAGCTGTAAGTTGATGTTCAACGCCTGCTTCGTCGCAAAATAAATTAAATTCTGCCGACGTGTATTCCTTTCCATTATCAGACCTTAAAATTTGAATTTCGTACCCACTCTGATTCTCCACCATATTCTTGAATTTATAGAACACTCCAGCGACTTCAGACTTAAATTTCAAGAAATAAATCCAGCACATTCTGATAAGATCATCAATAAAGATAATATAATAGAGGCTACCTTGCAGGGATGAAGTTTTTTGAGGTCCTGCAACATCAGTATGTATAAGCTGAAGCTTTTGCAAAGCTCTCCAGGTTGATATAATAGAGGCTACCGAATTGATAAGCACTGCAACTTGGTAAATAATCAACAAAACCTGGTAGCCCTTTCGTCATATCCTTCTCTGTCAGTTTCAGCATTCTTTGAATATGGCAATGGCCCAGCCTTTTGTGCCAAATTTCAGTAATATCAGCCTTTGCAGGATATGCTATGTGTTCTCCATCCGTTGGATCGAATGAAAAACTTCTTCCCAACATTTTTACTCGCAAAATCTCATTCCCAGGGACATCATAAATATGGCAATACGGGTTGTCAAAGAACATCTTAAATCCTTTTTCAAGCAACTGGCCAACACTCAGCAAATTCTGATTTATTTCGGGTACATAAAGAACATTTGAAATTGTTTTTGTACCTGAATTAGTTGTGATTGCCACTGTCCCTTTTCCTTTCGCAAGGATGTATCTCCCATCTCCAATTCTAATCTTTGTAGTAACCTGAGATTTTAACTCCCTGAAGAGGGTTTTATCATAGGTCATGTGATTTGTGCAACCACTGTCAATTAACCAACTTTCTACTGTGTTAGTCTTACATGAAAAACTTTCTGCCACAAAAATGTGATCTTCTCATCTTCGTGAGTGACCTAAGCATCAACTTGAATGCTTGTTTCATGCTTCTGAAGTTTGTTGTTGCAAACGACAGCTTCATATCCCATTTAATTGCATTTGCTGCATTTTGCATCTGGCCTCTTCCAGCATTTGAATGGAGGATGGCCTAATTTTCCAGAATGTCGACAAGGTGGATAGTTTCGCTTTGAGCTTCTGCCCTTACTGAGGAGTGAGTTGTTTCCAGTGTTCTCACTGTTGGATGTTGCACTTTTCTTGTCGTTTTTCTTCCTGAATTGAGCTGATGTTTGATGCTTCGCAGGCAAAGCACCCTCAACTGTACGCTCTTGTCTCATGAGCCTTCGTTGTTCTTGTGACTGCAAGGCATTTAGAAGTTCTGCCAAAGTGATTTTGGACAGATCCTTTGTGTTTTCCAAGGTGGTTATGGATGCTTCATAAAAGTCAGGGACTATTACAAGAATTTTTTGCACAATTCTTGAATCACCAAACTCAGTTCCAAGTAACCTAACCTTGTTTGCAATGCCAAGTAGTCTGTCTGAGTACTCTTTGATTGTCTCAGACTTCTCCATCTTTAGTAACTCGAACTCTCTGATGAGGTTCAGCACCTGCATTCCTCGTATCCTTTCATCTCTAGTATAATCTTCTTTAAGGTAGTCCCAGATAGCCTTTGCTGTAGTTAAAGACATAATTCTTGTGAAAATTGTAGTTGAAACTCCTACAAATAGACACGCTTTGGCCTTTGCTTTTCTGGTTCTTTGATCTTTGTTGTTTTTGATTCGTGTCATGGTTGGATTATCAGGCAAGGCAGGAACTTCATAGTCCTCTTGCACAGCATCCCACAAATCCAAAGCCTCCAAATAGGTCTGCATTCTAACAGCCCATAAATGATAGTTTTCTCCATCAAATGCAGGAGGAGCCATTTGAGAGAAGCTAGACTCTGTTTTCATTTTTTCACAGATCCCTTAAGAATAGAGCTCTGATACCAATTTGTTGGGTTTGAACAAAAGGAATTAAAATAGAGAGTATAAGTTATAGGAGAATGAACTGAGGTTTCAAATTTTATAAAAAAGCATTACACTTTAAATAGCGGGAAATAAAAAACTAAACCTGAGATCATGGGCTAAAAATCAGCCATTACTCAAGCATGATCAAAAAGAACAATCTAAAAATAGAAAATGAAATGCCTAAAAATAGGGAACATAATCAGCAACTTCCTAGAAACTAGGAGCACAATTTTGGAGGATCTAAACAATATGCAGTCCTAAAGCAAATATCTAGCAATAAGATGTACAGTCTTGACCCTCCTTGCTGGTAAAGAAAGATTAACAACTTGAATTTCATGTTTATTGATTTGAACTTAAGTCTCACAATTGAATTTCATACTAATTATGCTCTTCGTGCTTTGTTACCATGCATGATTTTTTGGGTTGTGATTTCTATCAGGTTTTGTGATCCTTATTATTATTTAATTTAATGTTAAGTTTCTTTATTAAGGTTTCAATTTGAATTCCACAGGCTTAGATTGCTGAATCAGGTGTGAGAGTTGGTATTGAATAACTTCTGTTGCGATTTAACCGTTGGCTCCTTGCCATTTTTGAGTGAGTGGAAGAAGGAGAAGACTAGGAAAGGGCGAAAGACTTACAGGGAAAAGGATTGAATCGCAGAAAAAGGACCTGAACATTTGAACAACTTACAGGGATTGAACTGATCAATTTATGCAGAGTAAGTTAATGAGTCGAATCTCTCAGATGGAAAACTGGGGAGCTTTTAAGTAACATATGAATATTGTCTTGTGTCTCTGAATGTACAGTCCTATGCAGTCTGATCTTATCCTATTCATTGCAAATTTTAGAACTATTTCAACTATGCTTCCATTGAATATTATGGGAAAATAGGGGATCAGTTCATTTTCCTACTAATGGCTCCTATTTCTATTACTTTGCTGTTGCACTTATAGTTGAAAGCGAGCTAAGAGTCGGTGCGTTTGCTTCATGTATTCAACCTGTTGGCTTGATTTTTTGTTTGATTGGCAGTGTTTGCACATAAATTTTGTTGTTCAATACGTCTTCATAATGTTTGTGATGGACTTGTGGTCTACTCACTTGCTTGGCCCCGCTCCGAGTTTTGTAAATGGTTGCAGACAACTATTAACTACATTTTTCATTATATCATTATATATGGAATGTATATAATATAGAATTATAGGAGGGTTTCCTAAGCAATTGATGTAACTAGGAGTATCAGTAAGTGAGTTGCCCCTGCAATGTATACAAGTTCTACCTAGGGAATTGGGTGTTGAAGGAGTGTTTACACTCATAGATAAACCTCAGGTGGTGTTTTTTAAAAAAAAAAAAAATCATATTTAGGATTGCTACTGCATGCATGGCATAACCCCGTGTATGCTAGAATGTGAAAGAAAGGTCTTCCTGATACAAGTTGTACATGTCATTTCAGCCTAATTACGAGATTAATAAATTCTTTGGGCTAATTGAACTAATGATGGCCCAATTGTAATTTTTCAATTTCTTGATTTGATGTTCTCTGGGATCAACGGCTAATGTTGAATTTGCAAATCTAAAATCTGTCTTTTGTTGTTAAATTATCGTACACTTTTTATCATTTCCTGTCAACTTATTGCATTTTCTCTTTTGTCCGATGAAACCATGAACCACAAAGGACGTAATTATACTAGAACACTATACTTCTCTAGTATGTTCCTCTATGTGCAAGGAATATGCTTAAACATACCGCGTTTTCTTGGTATGGCATTTTTTGTTTTGGGTCCACACAAGTCCATAGTCTTCCTTCTTCATCTTCAAAATTGGATTTAGGCACAGTCATAATAGCTTATTGGAAGTCTTTTGGTGAATCAAACTTTTGTTTTGTCCTTGAGAAAATGAAAGCTTGCTGAAATTATGGGGCTTATTTTAGTTATAGTTTCTTCGAAAATGTTATTGTGGCAAAATGTTTTGCTCATAAATTTGGGATTTATTTTTTTTGGTTTTGCACGTTGTCTGTGTTTTCTTATGTTCTACACCACTTCTAATAATTCATTCTGTATTTTGCCTTACCCGTTACCATAGACTCAAATTCCTTTCTCATATCTTCTGCCATTGTAAGCCTACTTTTATAGATTTTATTCAATTTTATCAGCTTACTCGCGTTGTAACCCCCATCCCCCCCCCCAAAAAAAACTAATTTTGATACGTTTTTCGATGGGTTATTGCACCATAGGTTAAATTTTGTGTTGGGAGATCATAAATAGAAGGTTCTGGCTTCGTGGACATAAGAAGCCTGTGTCATGACAATTAAGTTAGCACAAGGCCCGATATCAAGTTCGACTAGGAGACAACATTTGAAAGCATGTTATATTAATAGTCAAAAAGGAATGGCAAGTGTAGATTTGAATTTTGAGTATATGAGATCGAGATCGTTGATTCTAAAATATAATTCATATTTCTTACCATGTCATGTTTTATGATTATATGGTCATTTCAAAGGCACCCTATCTAATAAAACAAACATTCTAGGAGTATAGGGGATAAGTATAATTAATTCTTTTCTTAATTGTTTAATTTTTCTTTTTTGGGGATCATAGAAGTTAACAACACACAAATTGCTTCAAGTAAAACGGATCTATGTTGAATTTCTTCAAATTTCTAAGTAGCTACATTCATAATAGCCTAGTTGAATTTCTAAATAAATTCCGCCTTTTATTCCAAAGCCAGGTATAATTTCATTGTTTTATTTGTTGTGTATGAGCGAAAAGTTAATGTAGGCGGGATTTGAATTTCGTTTTTGACAAATAGTTTCAGAAGTTTGCTCTTATCACATGACCTTAATGTTGGGCAGGTTGTTGAAACACATACATAGACGAGATAATTAGTGTATTTATGTTAATAAATTGGATTGCAAGTAACATAATTTAAAAAGTTAAATTCCGAGCCAACGCGGGAGTATGAGCTAGTATGATAAATATGAGAATAAGATAAATATGTTAATAAGCTAATATGCTAAGATGCTAACTAATTATGTGACATAAGAATATGATAATATGCTAATATGTTAATATGGCATGAGAATATCCTAATATGCTAGTACTGATAACTAGTTTATAAATATGAGAATATGATAAATATGTTAATTTGATCATCTGCTAACTAATTAGAGTACTTTATAAATTTTTCCATGTTGATTAGTACGAAATAAATCCATAAAGAATACATGATGGAAAATATGTTACTATCCATGAATATGGCATGATTATGTGACATGATTCATTGAATTTATTAGATTAACCTTTGGCATGCTAATAAATATGACATGATTGGTGTGAATTGATTTTATAGTAAACATTATGAAAATACATTACCAATACCAAAAATATGATATGATTATATGATTATATGAAATAAGTTTTGACATGTTAATATGATTATATGTTATTGTTGGCTTGGTTGTATTAGTTATATTTTGATGAAAGCCAAAAAGGTCATTATGCATATACTTGAATAAATTGATATATTCAAAGTGTGTTTTACGTATGTGGATATTTTGATGTATGTCACTTCATGTATTTGTCCATATGTTACATATATTTCATCTTGTCAGACTCACTTTGATAAGCATAGTTTTTGTCTGAGTCAAAGTCTCGGAGTAAGACTTTGAATGTTCCTTGAGTAAAGTTTTGTCAAAGTCAATTGATCTGAATTTGGTGAAGTATCTTGTGATTATAAGTTACTTCTTACATATATATGATGTCATTGCATATTTGTGCTTAAAGCATCATGAGCATAAGTGTATATCAACTTTGATCTAATTTTGTCAAAGTGCTATATTCGAAATCATACGTTCGAAGTCTTATGTTCAAGTCCTATATTCAAAGTGCTTTGAATGATTCTTAGACCTTTTTTTGAGTGAAAACAAAATTGTATTTTGATTGTCTTCTTATGTCGTTATAGGAATCATAGTTGCAAAGTTACGCATATTATATGAGCTTTGGTGTATTCCAGTCAAATTCGGTTAAGTTGACTTTGAAACGATTATTTGTTAGATTTCATAATCTTTTAAGCAATTTATGCTTAATCAATATGCTGATATATTATCTGGATCTTTTACTATGCTTGCATTTAATTACTGATTTTTATATAATCACCAAATTTCTTTCTAAAGCATAATAAGCATTAAGAGAAAGGATTTTCATAAAATCTTTTTATTATTCTTAGTCAATATCTTTAGAGATTTCATGAAATTGTTTGGTAATTATTATTGTCATATTTTTCTATAGGTTGCGTGCTATTTAAGTTGGCCAAATCATCTATGTTGTATCTATGGAAAACATCTTTGAACACTTTTAAATTATATTGTGTGATTAATTTAATTGACATGGATGAATATTTTGAGATTGACATCGATATTACTTGATGATGCTCGCCTTAGCAAGAGGAGCAACGACCAAGCAAAGATCTTATCCATATTTATCTATGGGAGTTGCATATTTCAAATCTTGTCAAAGTTTTTGACATAGACTTCGGTGTCATAATTAAAATATTCTAGATCTTGCCTTATGTTTTTCAACAGATACAACATCTAGTGCAATAAGATAAAGAAGATCAATTGCCAAATGAAGATTTCCAATGGTCAAATTGAGATTTTCTTTAGGAGCTATTTTTGGAAGTTTCACAGGTGGAGCTAATGACTTTGAAATCTGGTCAGTATCAAATCTGATGTACATCAAAACTTTTCAAGATTAAACCAATGGTCATGAAGATTTGAATGCTGTATAAAGAGGAGCTGAAGCTGGTAGTAAGATACAAGATTTGTTCATATTATGATAATAATTTGATATATATTTATGCTTATAATTGTACTTTCTTGTGAGAATTAAATCTTTGTCAAGGAAACTTGTAACAAGTAAGTTGGAGAACTTAATTCGGTGGCTAATTGTTAAGTGAAACAATACATAGTGGGTAACTCACCTTAAGGTACTTAGCTGAGTGATAGACCAAGGAGAGTGTCTGTAGATCAAGTGGCTAGTCTTGGAAGTATTATGTGGGTTTCACTCAACTTATGAAATGGTAATTTGGGTACTCTTCATTACATTAATGTATTATCATTATTATGTCACACATGTCACTTATAATGAACAATTTCAATGTTGATAAGATGCCCCTTAAGGCAGAGTCCTTCTCCTTGTCCTCGTCCTTATCATCTTCATCTTCATTAGATGGTTTAAGTTTCATAATCAACGATTTAGATGATGAAATAAATTTGTTTGTTATGGAAAAATTACTCCATCGTCAAAAAGATGCACAACATATGACGTTCCCTTTACAACTTAGGCAAGCAGGAAAAGAGCTAACGCCTTTAGCATCTAGGCTTTGAGTAAAGAAAAGAGGTATTCAGAGAGATAGAGAATTGGCCCATTATTGGTTATACAAATACTACTTCGTAGAAGATTCAATCTATAACGAACATTATTTTTGTTGTAGATTCAAAATCCGGAAGCACATCTCTGCATTGGGGAGACACTTAACAATTATTTTGAGTACTTTCAATTGAAGTATGATGCCACTGGAAAGTGTGGGTTGATGTCATTAACCAAGTGTATTGCAACTCTGTGAATTTTTGCCTATGGTATAGCTACTTATTACTTGGATTAGCACTTAAAGATTGGTGCAAACACCAAACTAGAATGCATGAAAAAGTTCACCCTAAGCGTCATAGAGGTATTTGGGGAAAAGTACTTGAAGAAACCAAATCAAGCCAATATTGATCGCCTATTGCAACTTTTTGAAGCTTGTAATTTCCCCAGCATGTTGGGAAGCATCAGTTGCATGCACTTGGAGTGGAAGAATTGTCTAACAGCTTGGAAGGCATTATTTCAAAAATGACTCTATAAGGTGGCAACTATTATTATTGAAGTCGTCGCATCATATGACCTTTGGATATGGCATGCATTCTTTGATTTGCCAGGAAGCCTCAATGACATAAATATTCTTGACTGCTCACTGGTTTTCCAAGAGTTGTATGAAGATCAAGCTCCTACACCTGAGAATGTCATCAATGACCATGAGTAAAAGATAGGATATTTTCTTTCGGATGGAATTTATTCAAAATGGGAGACATTCGTTAAAACTATCCCATTTCCATAAGTTCTAAATGTAAAACTCTTTGCTGAACATCAAGAATTCGTTAAGAAGGACGTGAAGTGAGCCTTTGGTTACAAGCTGGATTTGCCATTGTACATGGCCCGTTTGACCCATGGAGCAAGAATACTTCAGTCTTATGATGATAGCATGATTGTTGAGGATGAATAGATAATTACAAGCTTACATTTTGACTTCGACATTATGCATGGTATTATCCTAGAGCCATTGTTCACCATGAGTGCCATCCCTGCTATGAAACGTACTCTCAAAGATCAAAAGAAGTTCGTGACCCCAACACGTGTGCACATTTCTAAGCGGATTTGATTGAGGAAATATGAAAGGCTTGAGGGCTTTTAGTTGAATGTTATAATTAACGTATCTTTTTTTAAAACTCTTTTAGTTGTTTCTTTTTTTATACCGAGCATATGTGTTGTTGTTTTTTTTAGTCGAATGTAATCAATGTATCTTTTTTTAATCAAACTCTTATAACTTTTTACTTTGGCATATGTTTTTTTAAAGTCGAACTCTCGTATTGTTTTTTAAATAAGAGTTTTAATTAATTGTGTTATCAAATTATTATGTACAAATTATTTTCCATAAAAATAATAATGCCAAATAACAAAGCAACCTATAAAACTAAAGTGATTAAATATTTAGTTATGGAGTCCATGGATATTATTGTATGTCATGAGCTAAAGTGGCGAGCCTTGAATTGGAGAAGAGAAGGTTTGTGAGACAAAAAATTGACTCAGAAGCTGATGTGGAGGTAGCAAGCCCCCACTAGTGAGCCAAAATTTAAATTAATTTTTTTTTGGTGTAGAAGAGGGTTCAAGCCTAGAAGTTATATTATTACTTAGAAACTGAATGGGGCCATGCAATCCCTACATTATCTGCGTATGAAGCATCCGACACCATCATTGGAGGTGAATCAAAAAGTACTAACCTTCAATCTAAACTAACACCCATATTAGTTAAAGCATCTGCTACCCGATTTGCTTCTGTATAACAATGTGAGATGATCACTTCCTAGCCCTCAAGCCTCATAAGAGGCCTTGCATTGTCTGATTAGCGACTCATGCTCCTTGTTGCATAACATGTTTCTCTTGAGCATTCGGTCTAACGCTATAGAATCCATCTGAATCCGAATTTTTAGAAAATTCTTTTCCCTCACAATCTTCAATCCTTGAAGAATTGCCTGTAGTGCCGCCCTTATTGAGTAGAAATACCTTCACCTTCGGCAAAGCCAATAAGCCACTCAGCCCTTGGTCCTTGAATGACACCGGCAGCACCTACCTGCTGGGGATTCTCTTTTGACGCTTCATCTGTGTTAAGCATTATCCACCCTATTGGTGGTGGTTCTCAAATTACTAGCGTTTTACTCGCCTTCTTCTTTACATCGAAGCCTTTAATGTCTCCTTAAATCTAGTGTGAAGAACACTCATGTTGTAATGAGGAATCTGGCTCGAATAATGAAAACAAGAGGCATTTCACCACTTCTACATCCACCACAAAATAATCATGAATTTCGTTGGCCAATTATTATCATTGGCTCTATCATTAATATTCTTCATGATCCAGGTACTATAATCATCATCAATGCCCTTCAAACCCATCCCTTGGCCCATAAAGAATTGCCATACGATTTTGGCTCTCGGCACTCATGCAAAACATGCCCATAATCCTCATCAGCATGTTCACAAAAGGCTACATAGAGCGCTTGTAGCAAAGGCATACCTAACCTTACTAACGTTAGTCATGATGCGGTCATGAAGAGTGAGCCATAAAAAGACCTGAACCCTTTGAGGGACCTTGACTTTCTGGATTGCTCTCTGTATGCCCTATCCTTCCAGCTCATGTTCGTGGTGAATAATACAAATAGTAGAATTAATAGAAAACTTTCCTGTAGAAGTCCTCCCCTTATAACAATTATCACTAATGATGGCCGCCTCTATTAGCTCTATAGCAATCATCTTCTTCAACACTTTCTTTGGAAGAAAATCTACAAATTCCTCCCATCTCGATCCCTTTTTCTTTATCCCATTGCTCAACCATTCGAAGTTGGTCCTATGGGGGAATTGGGTTCATGGAGACCTCAATAGGTGGTTTATGAGTCACCTGGGCATGCATCTAGAACAAAGTACTTCTTTCATCACCAATGGAAGACCTAACTCCTTGTTTAATGATATGAGCATTTTCAGTGATTCTACACCAAACTTTAGACGCCTTAGATTCTTCTTGAACATGTTAACGTTACATCTCCCTTTGTAATATTTTTTACATAATACTCAAGTCCCAAGGGAATCCGGTTTAGTTAGAACCCTCCAACCAAGTTTAGACATGGAAGCCAAATTCAATTATTACATATCTCATAGACCAAGACCGATTCTTTAGGAACAGTGATAATGTCCCACGCCACTAGATGGGGCTTCCTTTCACAGCTTGTCCCTCCCCAAAGAAATCATCTAGTTTTTTGGTCAACATCATCACATACTGATCAGGGCAGCCTTGTGGTCTGCATTGAGTATGTAGGTGTTGAAGAGATGGTTGATTGAATCAAAGTCACCCTCCCAACCATAGATAAACACTTAGTCTTCCAACTAGAAGGATGCTTGTCCACACAATCCACAGCATATTGAAACATATATTTAGTTACCCACTCTATGATAGAAGGGACCCTAGATACTTCCCGAAATTATCAGTTAAAGATATCTCAAGTGTATTACAGATTGAAGCTGTCACATTGTGCATAGTATTGTTGGAGAACAAGACCTTTGATTTAGTAGAGTTTACCTTTTGTCCAGAGGCTCTGTAGGTCTTATCAAGGTAGCCTTTGATAACCTTGGCTTTCTTAATGCTGGCTTCTAGAAATAGGATGAGATCGTTAGCAATGAGCAAGTTAGAAATTTACAAGTCTAGCCCTACAAATCAGTATGCCATTTCATTGTCCTACTTGGACTTCCTCCTCAATCCATTAGGTTAATATTTGCATACAAGCCACAAAGATGTACGAGGAAATAGGGTCCCCTTACCGATCCCTCTAAACAGAAAAAATCCCTCCGTAGGTTCCCCATTCTGAAGACTCTCATTGAACATGTTGATACACAACACATAATCACAGTGACTATGATGGTGGGCAACCTCATCTCAATCAATGTGTTTTTAATAAAAACAGTTTAGCCTATCATAAGCTTTTTCAAGATTAATTTTAATCACTAGGTAGCCCCTAGCTCTCGTCTTCTTCATGGTGTGCAATACCTCTTGCATAGTAATTACATTGTCACTTATTTGTTTTTGAGGGTCAAAACTTACCTGAGTTAGAGAGATAAGATAAGAAAGAACCGTCTTCAACCACTGAACTATCACTTCTAGTGGTAACCTTGTATGCTACATTACAAAGCTCGATACCACGAAACTGGCTAGCTCTTTGAAGATGATCAATCTTAGGGATAAGGACTTAAAAGATCTTATTAACTTTTGGTGGCAAGTCGTGACCTTAGAGTACACTTAGCACCATTTGACATAAGCTAGAGTAAGAAAGAGCCAAATAACGTAGGTAAAAAATAGCCTAGAACCCGCCAGGCCCCAATGCTTTATAAGGGCCTATAAGTTAAAGTGCTTCCTTTATTTTGCTACCTGAATAAGGTCTATTGAGAGCTTTAAACTGATGTTCATCCAGTAAAGGAAATCGCTAGTTAAAAGATCATCCCTATCAAAGCCTGGGGGGGTTTCTGAATAAGTTCGGGAAAAAAAAAAAATCCCACCACCATGTTCTTGACCTATAATGGATCCAAAACCTAGGAGTTAGAGTCACCTTTTAGAGCCTTGATTCAATTGGTTTTCCTTCTAATGATAGTTCTAAGATGAAAGAATTGAGTATTTCTCTCTCCATCTCTTATTTGCTTCACCCTCGACCTCTGAAAGTAGAATGTTTCTATTTGGTCAAGGACTTCATCTAGCTCCCATCTGATTTTTACTTCCAGTTTGAATAAGTGATCCCCCCGAATTATCTGCTAGTAGCTTTTGAACCCCTTCAAGTCTGCCTAGATTTTGCGTTTTCTCCTAAATAGATTGCTAAAAATCTCCTTATTCCACTCTTGAATTTTCTCGGCCACTTCAGTAGAGGGTGAGCTTTCTAGTTTTGCACAAGAAAGTCCTCAAACTCAAGAGATCCATGCAGCTTGGAATTGAAATGGTTTAACACTTTCTGGAACTGGCACAAACCCTTTAGTAGTTATAAGGAGAGGGTGGTGGTCCGATTAATCCCTAACAAGATGGTGAAGTGCTCCTTCTTCGAATCTAGCTCTCTAATCCACATTACAAAGAGCCCTATCCAATCTAGTGCATTTCTGTGTTGCATTTGAATTGCCTCGAACCTAGTAAATATTTGTCCAAAAAAGCTTAAGTCAATCAATCCATTATTCTTAATCCAATTGTTAAACCTCATACTTCTAGCCATGTCCCCTCCATGGTTCATTTCCTCCAGAGAGTGGGTTTCATAAAGTCCCCTTCTAGGAGCCAAGGACTCCTTATCCTTCCTGCTATATTTTCCAGTTTAGTCCAAAGCACCTCCCTCAACACTAGGTCAGGGCTAGCATATACCACAGTGAAGATCCAGGGCCTAGCCCCATTCTTAAGCACCTCCATTAACACACATTAAGGGTGCCCTTTGACAAGTTTAAGAGTAATTTGATCAACATCCCAAAGCAATCAAACACCTCCTTGATAGCCATTTGCCTCAATACAGAATCTACCACCATAATTAATCCTGTTGCATACCTTATTGACACTATCTACACTCACGTGAGTCTCAAGAAGTGCAATGATATGAGGTTGATAAAGTATGATATGCTCCTTTATCACATTTATAAAAGCTTGACTAACCGCCCCTTGGATGTTCCATGCTAGCAATTTAGAACCATTATCAAAAGAAGAGTTCATAGACAAACTTAGGGAAATCATAGAACTTCCATCGACAGAAGGCATAAAGGATGTACTAACATCATTGGTGCACAGATTCCCCTGCATGTGGCTTGTTCCTCCTGTATGTTGGTGTTTCCAACTGTATCAGAACCTATAAGAATGGTTTTCTTCCAAGTTCCTCCTCTTTAGAGAGGCGAAATCATCCATACACTCAGCTCCCAATTCCTAGTGTTCTGGAACAAACTGTGGTTGCCCTTTATCATGTGGATCCTCGCAGTGAGCAAAGGTTGTGATCGCCTCTCCATTGCTATGATTATGTCCCTGGCTGAAATTAGTCGAGTTCATTGTGGAATGTCTCCTACCAAGCTCTTCCTCCCTATAATTAGGGTTAACCTCTGAGAGTCCTACTATTAAACCTAGAGGAGCTAATCGCTCCTGGTAACTAATAATTTGGGCTTGAAGATGTCTTTCAAGTGTAATACCCTGGCATAGAACACCTTGATCCAAAGGTGGGGCGTGTAGAGAAGTGGTCATATATGGGCCTATTTTCTGCATATGGGCTTGGCCCATCCCTTTAGAGTTATCCGTGCCTTGATTATCAAGGGATTGGTTACGATCACTAGGGTTCTGAGAATTAAATCTATTAGGGAAATTTTCCTTATCATGTGATGAAGCGCTTTCCTCCAAGATGTGCTCCTCAATCAAAAGAATCTCAAAATTGGTTCCAATTCTCTCATCAGTCTCGATATTGAGATCTAGTTTTGCAAGGGCACAAAATGTAGACCCTTGGGTGGCACTCGTTTCCTAGCCACTAGCGCCTTTCTTATCTGACTTATTTCGAGCAAGGGAACTCTCAAGATGGCCCCCATTTTTCCGAGTTTTTGTGTTGACAATATTGACAACCTCCCTCCTCTACTGACGGTAAGCTTGAACCTGGTTTGGTTGACGCCAGTTACTACCTTACTAGTTAGTCCGTTTTCCCTCCTCCTGCAAGCCGGCCTTTCAGCAAGCATTCAATTGCCATAACTCTTCCTCAAGTTTCTTAAGTGCTTACACATCCTCTTGATGGTCATGATTCAGAGATAGCAAAATGTTGCTTTGTTGATCCTTGTGACTAGGACAATTCTCCTCCTTGTGACCTAGCTTGCCCAATTTGAAACAGATAAGTTTTAAGCCTTCATATTAAACTTAACACCCGCTCCCTATCATCCAAAATTTGAAAAGAACAGTTTGGAGAGATCCTCCAGTACTAGGTCATGTATATTGGCCCCTCTTAGCTGTTGCTGTCGTATGATCAACTCTTTTTCCTCTCTAATCTTTTGCCCAATTTTTTGAAGAAGAAACTCTTTATTTAAATACTCAATACTAAATGAGGAATTCTAACCCAAGCTATAAGTTTAGTGATTGATGCTTCATCTGGTATGAAGCTTGGTACCTACTTACGAATGACTTGGTAGTCATCCTCCAACACCTAGGGTCCCTAAGTAAGCACATGATTATAGTCCTCTAGATCCGAAAACCTAGTTACATAGAAGTCATGTCCTATGTCTGTCAAAAGAAATCCCCTCTACTGGCCCATTTGGTTCTTAATGTCCTTTTTAATTACAACCAACCAATGCGCATATCAAACATTTTGATAATTAACGCATACTTCCAAGGTGGATGAATCCGTCTCTTTTCTTTTGCAGTTAAACAGATGGTAGGGCTTGTGGGGTCATCCTCCTCCGACATGTCGTCAACAGATACACCAAGGTCACCATTATCGCCATGAGCCTCCCAGACAGTATTCATCCTCAGATTGAAATTAGGATGAGGATTGTTTTGGTTCACCATATCTCTATAAGACCTCCCCACAATAGGAGGTCTCTGTTGAGACTCGTTCTCACATCTAGTTTTCAGTACTGTGGAAACATTGTCATCTTCTATCGCCCCCCTCCAATTGAGAAGGTGGGGCATCCCCATCAAGATTGGTCCTTTCCTTCTTTTTCTTCGATTGATTGAGCCGATAGGAATCCTCCGCAGATTGCCCTAGTTCATTACGACTCGTTGTTGGAGAGCTATTATAGTTTTTCATAGTGGCTCATTTTTTTCCTTAAACCCCCTTCCTTTAATTGACCCTAAAATATATAGTGATCCAAAAATTTTGCTCACTATTGCACATACTGAAGTAAATATTCGGCTTATTTTCTTTATTACCGATTCTTTAAAAAAAAAAAATAAAAACCACATCCCACGCCCAAAAATATAAAAAAGTAGGGAAAAAAAAAAAAAAAGGTCCAAACTTGCTCACTCACCGCCCTCTGCGGGGGAAGAGCAAGAAGAACCAAGCAGCTCCAGCCCCTCTGCACAAACCCTCTACGACTCCTCCCTCCCCCCCCCCCCCCCCCCCCCCAAAACCCCGAAATTTCTCTGTATACCTGGAGAATTGAAGAATCAACGAACATGTCGAGCTGTGCGTGTCGCAGTCCTAAGATCTGGATGGAGCCCATGAAGAAGAATTCGGCAAAAATTCTTCTGAGAAGACCCCCAAGCGACATCGTGTTGAATTTGGTCCCATGGAGCTTCAATGGCGTTAGGGTTTTCAAGCTTCGAGCTTCAACGGTGGGCTCTTCTTCCGAGAGCTCCTCCAATTTCGCCAAGCGCATCGAACAAGCCTGGTTAATCTCTCAGGTTTCTTGTCAATGCCACTATTTTTTAATTTAGTAGTTTAGGTTTTAGTTTTCTTATAATGGATTTGGACTCTTGGGATTGTTGTACTGTTAAACACTGGGATTTATTGTTTGAAAAAGGAGGTAAAAAGAAGAGTATTTTTATGCTTATTTGAATTTGCCTCTAATTTCTATGGATGACACAATTTCAGATAGTGAAGCATAGTTTGTGTTAATTGGGTTAACCCAGCATGACTAGATTCACATGTATCGCTTCTTGTTTGTTGTTGGGTCATCTTGTACTGCGAAGGAATTTGTGGCTGCAAATTGTCTGTCCCCTGAATGTAGAATTTGGGAAAATATTGCTCCTTGGTGGAGGGGAAAGGGACTTTTCTTTTTCTTTTTTCCATCTTTTTTAGGTGGGTGGGGGAGATTCTGGGATGAACAGTATCACCATCTTACAACTCGTGATTGGAGGAGAATGGAGGGGTTGAATGAGGGGGGCCTTCACTCTCCTTTTTTGGGGGGGGGGGGGATGGAAGACAAGCGAAGTGCCCTAGTATGTCTTGAACCGAGACATGCAATATTCCGTTGTGTTTCCTTTCCTTTACTCAATATTCCTGTTCTGTGTTCGGCAAAACTAGTTATTTGATTAGCACATAGTAGTTGTTTAGGTAGATGATAGCCGTTTTTAGGCATATTCATTTCAACGTTTATTTTTAGCAATTAGCAGTGAAGAGATGTATGGAATAGTAAGATTAAACTGCAAGCGCTAAAAAACAATTAGGAGCTACGAGGAGCGATTAGACTTAGCTGATAGCGGCTAGCACACTCTAAACGTTGAAACGAAGGCCCGTGGTAGCAAATAGGTGTTGTAACTTAGTTGCAAGTGTGTAGCTGGTTAGCCAAGTGATTAAAGACAATATGTTTGACAAATTTAGCCGTTGGGTTAGTTGATTGATTCAAATTGACTTAAATGAATATAGATAATTTTTCTAAAATGCAAATGCTAAATGATATTTTGAATTGAGATATAAAATGCTCCCTTTGAAAGGCTAAACTCTAATTCTATTAGGTTTTTAAAACGCTAAGTACTATTTGCAATGTTGTTGCCGAACATAGCCTTAGTGGCCTAATTATTTCTCCTTCGGGTTCATTCCTGTTGACTACCATACATGGTTTGAAATTTACTGTCCTTTCCCTGCCATTTCTCGTTATTCCCTTCCCTTCCTGTCCTATACTTCAAAACAAGGTGTTGCACATATTAGTTCAATAAAAACTCCAAAGAAAATGAAGAGAGAGGAGAGGGGGTTGTTGGTTGATGGTGTTTATCTGAGAATGGTCTGAGTCTGGTTTCTGAATGTACATGGTGATATGAAGACGCCAGCTATGGTAGCACTAGCTAGTGAGCATCAATGTTGGTGCTGCCTCGGGATCGAGAAGGAAAATGGTTATGTCTGTTTCATCGTCTCTTGCTAGGAGGCTTGGAATAGTTCTCTAATAGTAACATTTCTTTTGAAACTATGTGAAAGGTGTTGGTTTAGGGATTGGGCTAGTATTATGTCATGGACGGTCTTGGGAAACAATGGGTGTTCCCGTGGGTTTGATGGTGATAAGAATGTGCCTAATAGTCGTGTCTGCACGCTGCCTTGGGACTCGGTATTCGTGGAATTTTGTTTCAGTAATAGGGTAGTGTAATTCTTCCCAATATTCCTTTATATTTGTCTTCGTCTTCGCTAACATCTTCAGCTTCACACTCCATGCAGCAACCTATGCCTGTTACATGTGATTCTTGCGACTCAAAAGGGACTGTTGAATGCAAATGGTGTGCGGGAACAGGTTTCTTCATACTTGGTGACAACATGCTTTGTGAAGTTCCATCCAGAAACACCACTTGTGTCATATGCGCTGGAGGGGTAAGCGTATAAGCAATGCTTTTTGTATTGTCTCAGACTCATACTGCTTGTGAAAACTGTCATGGGCTGGTCAATTCTACTGTCAGTCTAAGCTCACCTGCTCACCTATCAAAGGATAATGGAATTTTGCATTTTCCTTGATTTCTGTAGGGATCAATCCGGTGCCCTGATTGTCAAGGGACTGGATTTCGTGCCAAATGGTTGGGGAAGCCACCAATCTGCAAGGAGTAGCTGTTATGTTGTATAAAGGTGATGGTGACTTTCCAGAAAATAATAGATTACATGTTTGCTCCGTTTCTTTTTCTGTTCATTTGCTTGAATGCTGCAATATAAGAACCACCACATCAACATGCTCTCAAATTATATTTATCCAACTATAAAATGTACATGAAATAAATTTCAAACTTCACTATCATAATTGAATTTATTCTTTTAGCCTTTATTGGCATTCTTCTTTTATAATGCATAATGAGCGTCAACATTCCCGTTTCTTGCTGTCCATGCTTAATTGTGATGTGTGTGGTAGAAAGGTTTGGCCGACACTTTGGACATTACTGCATTCCATAAGATTTCATACATACACAATTTCTTCAATTGTTTTTACAGATGAATTGTATTCTCTCAGCTACTTTTGGGCAGGCTGGAGGTTGCTTGTGGACAATTTCTGTTGGTGTTATGTTATACTGGGCTAAGCGGAACATCTGACTATTATCGTACCTTCTTCAACTGTAGATTAGTAGGCAATCAACACGTTTGAATTCTAATGTCCAACGAATAGGACCTCTACAATTTTGGGGTAAAGCTGTATTTATTGTAGAACAACCCCCCCCCCCCAAAAACAAAAAAAAAGCCCCTGTGGAGTTCTAGGGTGACTTTGAGGTGTTTAATTTGATTTTTGATAAGGGAGTATTCTTAAAAATGTACTGTCACCCTGAGGTCCACTGAAGCCCAAAGATTTGGGTTTTTTAATAATTTTTTTTCTCGT
This sequence comes from Carnegiea gigantea, assembly GCA_029747015.1. Lineage (NCBI taxonomy): Eukaryota > Viridiplantae > Streptophyta > Magnoliopsida > Caryophyllales > Cactaceae > Carnegiea > Carnegiea gigantea. The sequence goes on along the minus strand of JAKOGI010000349.1, from coordinate 519,081 downwards.
TTTGGGTTTTTGGTTTTTTTTTGGGGGGGGGGGGGGGGGGGAGGGGGGAATGTTAAGGGCTAGGTGAGTCAAATGTATATAGTTTACACCTGCAGCGTAATTGTAAACAAGTTGTAAGCCTAGATTTAAATGTTATGCTTCACGTCTGTTATCAATGTTAATGTTTACGAATATAATCGATATTCGATATGATATGGGAATTCGGATATCAGGTTAGCTGTCAAAGCACATGATGTACATAAGCTGCCTCGTAGATCATGATGGAATAACAACTAAAGAATTCTTGTACTTGACCGAATATCAAGCCCCCGCCCCTGGTTCGCCATTGTCGCCATTGTCGCAAGTGCTGGGAATCTATTGAGCCTGTGATTGGACTGTCAATGCCGGAGGAAATAAGTTTCTACTGAACATAATCGAATCCACAAGCAGGATGGCCGCCTTGTGAAATCTGTGATCCTTTCGGCTCTTCTGAAAGTCTGGATGGCCATGGAGGACTGGAGGTTGAGGTAGTCACTCCTTGATTGTCTGTTAAATATTGAAGCCCGGGGAATTGGTGAGGAGTTGTGATGAGATCTTAGCTTTCCAAGTAGCTTCAAAAGGTTTCAATGCGTCCATTTCACATCAGTTGCATAATTGTTCAAGTTCATGCAATATGATAGGATTCTTCATCAATATCCTTTTACTTTCGTAGTTTTTTTTTTCCTTTTCTGGGGGGGTGTTTTGAGTAGAGCTGACAAAAAATTGTCCGACCCGAATACCTGAATTTGTTTGACCCGGAAAAAATCACCCTTTTTTATATTTTTATTGTCCGAAGTTTTGACACGAATTAAGCCTTGTTTGAAATGTCCGACCCAAAAAAACCGGGTATTGGACATAAATTTCTTGTCCCAACTTGAACATTGTCTGATTTGTCCAATTCAAATTCAAGTCGAACTCGAATTTTTGTCAGTCCTAGTTGTAAGGATGTTACTTAAATCATGTCAGCTGATGAAGTTGGTGGACTGGTGAATGGTCATTCCTGTTAGTTTTAAAGTTGGTTAACTTCAATCAAGCCACGCTCTTCAGTGAAGGAATTTTGTACCAAATCTGGGTCTTGTAATCAACGAGTCATGCTTTGGATGTCAATTGGGTGGTTCCAAGTCGTTCTACTTAGATAACTAACAGAATTATAAGTATGATCAATGTACTCATTTGACTCATTCCTTTACGCTTCAACAAATCTATGTTTGCGTGATATTATTTCAAATTCAAGACAGGTCAATGTGGATTCAGATCAAAACAAATGCCTTGCTTTTAGAAACCTACTTTGTTCTTTTAGAGTACATAATTAGCTACAACCTGCGAATGTGGGATCCACACTAGGAGGTGGTGGTGGTGTTGTAATAAACTATTAGCCAATCTTTATTTTATAAGTGTAAAAATGGGTGAGCTACTCACAATTCAGGAAATAGGCAATCCTTAATTGTGGTACAATCCCGTCCAAAAGCTACTCCTTTAACTAATTTAAATTTTAAACTGTTTGATAGCCTTCCCCCACCCACGCTTAACAATCTATTTGATATTTTGCACTGATTGAAGAATGTTCTACCGGCATTTATGACAGTTTTTGCTATACCTGTGGGGGAAAAAAAATCCCTTGATTTCAGGAACGTGTAGTTCCACGAAATCACAAACACAACTCAACTTCCTAAACCAAAAAAAAAAAAAAAAAAAAAACACCAAAGATTTTATCATCGTATTCTAATTCAAACATCAAAAAATTAACACCACTTCACGCTCATAGCCACATCCCCAATTGCAGGCTCAGCCCACATAATTTTCATAGTTGGGAGTCTTTCCTCTTCAGTCCAGCATCCCATCCCTCATATCTACCTCCATCATTAGTTTTAGTTGAGACTGCCTGATTATTTTCAAAATCATACCACTTCAGCCTCATTATTATCATTTAAAGGTTAGAACTTCATATAGATGTGCAACGTCACAACTAAGTAGAATAGATTATAGGTTAGAATTTACTTTATCTACATCATCTCTTACACTACTTGTCGTTCTATTGTAGATCTAAACCTCAACATATTGCTCAGCACATTTCCATCACTTATTTTTGAGTTACCAACTACTCATCTTCTGTCTTCCCTTACCCATTATAGACAGATAATTAGTTGTCTCCCATAATTGCTATGAATGCATTATTGTGTTCATTGAATTAATCATTCTGCCATCATTTTTTCACCCTTTTCCCTAGTTTACTATAATCAATTTAACCCAAGGAAATAAATGAAAGAATTTTGACAGTTGAGAGAATCTACTTGTCACTGTGAAATACATGAAACAATGAAAGAATTTTTACAGTTGACATAACCTATTTACCACAAGGAAATAAACGACATAATTTGGAAGCATAGATATCAACTAACTGAATATTTCTAATATACCTCTGAAAATTATAATTATATTTTTTACGTTTTAACTAGAAACTAAATGGATGAATTTTCACAGTTCAGATAATCTACTCAGCACTATTAAATAAATGAAAGTATTTTCACATTTCATACAAAATAATTTTCACATTTGATATTGTCTTTCTCTTATAAAGCGTACAACTCTAACAGTTGACATACTCTATTTACTACAAGGAAATAAACGACATAATTTGGAAGCATGCAAAACTACTAATTCAATATTATGAATTTACCTCTGAAAATTATAATTATATTTTTTATGGTTAAGCTAGAAACTAAATGGATGAATTTTCACAATTGAGATAACCTACTCACGACAATTAAAAAAATAAAAGAATTTTCACCGTTGATATAAAATAATTTGCACAGTTGATATAATCTATGTAACACAAGGGAATAAATGAAAGCATTTTCGTTTTCTTTTACTGCGTACAACAGATGACATAATCCATTTAACAAGAGGAAAAAAAGGAAATAATTTTCATTTTCTTTTCAAAGCATCCAAATCAACTAATTAAACTTATAATCATTTTATCTCCGTTTTAAATAAAAAATCAATGGCAGAATTTTCACAGTTGAGATCATCTACCTACCACAATGAAATATATGACAAAGTTTTCACATCTGATAGAAGTAACCAAGGGAATAAATGAACACATTCTCTTCTTCTTTTAAATCATGCAAATCTAACCGTTGATATAATCTATTCACCACCAGAAATTAAACGAAATAATTTTCATTTTATTTTTAAAGCAAACAAATAAACTAATTAAATTTTCTTCATTTACCTTTGAAAATTAAATTGCCTTTTTTCAACATTTTAAATAAATAATCACTCGAAAAGAATTTATTTTTTCAACATTTTAAATACATAATCATTGGAAGAAATTTTACAGTTCAGATAATGTGCTCACCACAATGAAATAAATGACAAAATTCTCACATTTGGTGTAAATCACACAAGGGAATAATTGAAAGCATCCTCTTCTTCTTTTAAGACATACAAATCTAACAGTTGATATCATCTATTTACCATCAGGAAATAAACAAAATAATTTTCCTTTTATTTTTGAAGCATACAATCAACTAATTAAATTTCTTTCATTTACCTTTCAAAATTAAATTTATTTTTCAGCGTTTTAAATAAATAATCATTAGAAGAAATTTCATAGTTGAAATAATGTACTCAGCACAATGCAATAAATGATAAAATTTCCATAGTTGATATAAGTAACACAAAGGGAATAATTGAAAACATTCTCTTCTTCTTTTGAGGCATATAAATCTGACAGTTGATATAATCAATCTAACATCAGCAACTTGCCTTTTTTCTTTTTTTGGATTATATTTGTTAGTTGATTCTAAAATCTCAATCTTGCCTATATCAATTACACTTCAAGGTGACTCACCATATTATTTGTAGGTATATTAGTCACTTTATATTACTAATACACAAAGTAAAAATGGACTTGAATAGCTGGGGACGGGGATGGAGTGTTGGTGTGAAAAATCAACCAATTCCATGTGAATAAATGAATTTTATAAAGTGATGAAGGTCATAACATACATAAAATTAAATATGAAATTAGCATCTATAAACTCTGAAATATCAAAATTATTTTATCTGAACTAACTATAAGTGGGGTTTTCGTTCCACTAAATTAGAAGAAATTTCAATTTGTGACAGCATTTTCTAATTCTTTTAAAGCATACAAATTTAACAGTTGATTAATATTTTTTTTCATTTACGTCTTAAATTATAAGGGGTAATGTATAATACAAGTCTAACAGTTAATATCATCTATTTAACATGAGAAAATAAATGAAATAATTTTCATTTTATTTTTGAAGCATACAAATCAACTAATTAAATTTTCTTCATTAACCTCTGAAAATAATTTTTTTTTTTTCAATGTTTTAAATTTCACAAATGAAAGAACGTACTCACCACATGGAAATAGCTAACAAAATTTTCACATTTGATATAAGTAACACAAGGGAATAATTGAAAGCATTCTCTTCTTCATTGAAGGTACATGAATCTAACAATTGATATAATCTATCTACCATCAGCAACTTGCCTTTTTTTGGGGATTAAATTTGCTAGTATTAGTCAATTTATATTACCTACACACAAAATAAAAATGGACTTGAATTGCTGGGGAGGGGGAGGGAGTGTTGGCGTGAAAAATCAACTAATTCCATATGAATAAATGAATTTTATAAGGTGATGAAGGTCATAACATACATAAAATTAAATATGAAATTAACATCTATGAACTTTGAAATATCAAATGTATTTTATCTTGACTAACTATAAGTAGGGTGTTCGTTCTACTAAATTAGACAAAATTTCAATTCATGAAAGCAATTTCTTATTCTTTTAAAGCATACAAATGCAATAGTTTATTAATTTTTTTTCTATTTCCATCTTAAAATTATAACTGGTCCCCCCCCCCAAACAAAAACTTCAGAATATCAAAATTCGATTCAAATCAAGATTACAAGCAAAATAGTTAGTTTTAAGGTCGATTGGTTTGTAGTTTGTATGATTTAACCCTAAACTCTCAAATGTTAGTCACATGCAATGAGAGTGACAATATAGTCGCTTAAGGATAAACCTCAGACTTTACACGGGAAAATGTTTATGGTTTAGGAATTTCTAGGGTTGCTGAAGATGACATGTGATGAAAGTGGGCTTACATGATGGCACGTGCGAAGCGTCTGCCGGTCTTCTTCTCAGACACTAAACTTGCAAAAAAGGCACCTCCGAGTTGTGATTCGGGGAACGCCTCTCCGACGGTCAAGTCAATGAAAGATCCAAGTAAAAGACAAAGAAATCAAGACAGAATGTATGAAGAGTAAGAAAATATGCAAGAAAAGTGAATCCTTTTTTCGACGTAGGTAGGTAGATGGTATTTATAATTCCTGTAGTAAAAGGTAGAATGATAATTTCACTCCGGAGGTTCCCTTAATGGGCTGCTAGGCAGTTTGCTCCGTTAAGCTCTTGAATGTGGCCCCAAGGATCCCATCGGGACCTGTTGTGCCTAATTGGGTTTAGCCCAGAGTTGGGCATGTGGGGGTCCATTTGGAAAATCATATTTTGTGGATCATTTAGACCTTTACATTTTGTCTGAACGTAGGACCGGATGGATACTCAGGCGAAATGTGGAATGCATATGTAGAACGAAGGTCGACGGGCCTCGAAAAATGGCTTATTGACGGTTGGGCACCCTATCCTGGGTTGACACTTGGCTATCTTCCTCAGGCTTGTTGGACTTTTGAAGTAACCTAATTCCCCAAGCTGGACGGTGGCATGGAGAATCATCCGCTTTCGGGGTATAAAATGGGGCTGTCAAGAACTACATTTCATACTTTGTGTGTGGATCTCACCTCTACAAAAGGTTTTTCGAGATGGGGTTCCCTCACTCATTGAAGACAGATAAGATGGCCCTTTATGTCCTAGAGAATTTTTAGTGGTATCATAGGGAGGTTGCCTTTCCTCCTCTACCCCTCCCATCTAATTACGAGGACCTGTGCCTAGATTTTGACCTTATTATGGCTGAGGAGGCTGCTCGATACTTCGGTCTTCCTAAGATACCCCAGGTTGTGTTCTGCGCGATGCTTCTTAATAACGCTGTGAAGTTGGGTGTTTTGCACAGGTGGATGATTGGCATAAGGAAGTCGGCTTCAAGGAGCTGTGGTAGAGCACCTTCTAGGCTTGGGTGGAGCGCAATAGGAGCAACATCTCTTGGGCCTGCCATCCAGAGATAGACAGCAACCAGGAGGAGGAGGACTCGGGGTCTGGCAATGTATCCCTCTCCCTAGTTATGACAGCGATGAGTAGGGTTCAGGCTAATCGCGACCTCTGTTATGCTTATTCCCTTACCTTCATCTTGCCCTTTCTCTCTGTTGTTTTTAGCTGCCATGTACTCCTCGAACTTTAATAAAATGTCGACTTTTTCCTTATAGCCTCACCTTTAATCATGCGCTTTTGCTCGCTTAACTTGACCTGCGAGCCATACCATAGGGGGCTGATCCTTTAGTGTCATGCGGTCGAAGGGTTGTCACCCATGAGGCTCAGTTCTTGGGTCCATGGTTGGGGCAACCAGTCTCAGGGCTCTGTTGTAGGACCCTCGACTAGGTAAGGGTGCGAAATCGTGGCGACCAGCTCGTGGGCTGTCTTGCAATGCCGCGAGCCCCTTCTGGGGGTTAACGATGATCGAAATAGGTCTTGAGTACTTAGGTGCCACGTGATATAGGCGGAGTGGCACCTTGGCTCTGTAACCACCTAGGGGGGTGTGTTGTCCTTTACTCTCTTCGCTCCCCTCTATAAACATGGAGTTGGACTTCTCAAGGAGGGTCGCTTGATCACGCTTCCAAATCCTTTTATAAAGAGAGAAATGACTTTTCCAGAGAGAGATGGTGTTTCCTGACTTCCTTAGTACCGAGCGGGCGGCCGACTACGTCAGGGAAACCTTCAAGTGGTACTTGAGGAGGGATACGCGCCCTCTTCAGCCGCTTCCCGCGAACTACCACGAGCTCTGCTGGCACTTCGACCTCACTATCGCTGAGGAATCTGCATGGGACTTCTGCATTTTCGAGATGATCCAGGACGTCTTCTACGCTATGGTGACAAGGCTCCCAAGTTGGGTGTCTTGAGTAGGGACCTGGCCGAGCACCTAAAGTTGTGCCTCGAAGGTCTAGATGGTACATGTGTGAGGCTTGGTTGCAGCTCGATAAACTTGACCTTTGGTGGGCGCAACACTGTAGATGGGCCAATCTAGGGGTAGAAGCTGGGCCATTGAACGGTCAAGAGGAGAACTCAGAGTTAAGTGACTGGTAAGTGCTTAAAGTATATATCATTTTACGGTCATTTTTGCTGCAAATTATATGCTTTACGTGATAATTTATACTCTTTTTCCCGTTTCACGCTTGGGTATGTTTCTTTTCTATGTTTTGTAGAATTCTGGACCTTTTGCCCTTACTTTGACCCTAAATGAGTATATTTTGACTTCCCACAGATGTCCTTCAGTTTCCATGCCCGTGGAAAGAAAGAAGCACAGAAGAATACCGAGGCAGTGGATACCGCGGTCAGTCCATGGTGGATGCCATGGTCTATGGTGTCTTCATTTCCTGCGAGGGCTTTTGTTTCCTCACCAGCTCTTTGACTTCTTAACGGTTATTATTCCATTATTATGTGTGGCAGTTCGTCTTCCAGAATTTTGTTATAAAGGGGGGAGCTCTCATACACGCATCCACACCCCGTCATCTCATCTCATTCTCCTTTCCTCTCTTCAAGTAGATTAGTTTAGTTTAGATTAGAGGGAGAGAGAGAGTTGACGTGAAGACTTGCAAGGATTCCATCCCGAGTTTGCACGACGACTCAAGCGTGATTTTTGGCTGAGCAATTCTTCTCTCTTCCCTTCTCTTTACCTTCTTAGATTTATCATTTTAGAGTAGTTAGATGTTTAATTTAATCATGTCTGAGTAGTTTTCTTAGTCTAAAAAGTTAGTAGTTTTTGGAATTGTTATTGGATCATGTTTTGATTTTTCAGGAGTTGTGCTTATTTTCATGATTGGTTTGGTTTCGTTCTATCCAGTGTTTGATACATTGTGAGTTGATTTTTGGCTAAAATTTAATTGCACACTTGACACAATCGAGTGAACATTCGAAAGACAACATTTGGTTGTTGGACGGCTTGAGTAGACATAGCATAACTTCGTCTCAAAATAGAGATTTATATATTAGGAGGGCTAGTAAGTAATCGAATTTATTAAAATTAGATTAAGTCAAATTAGTTTGAAAGAATGACATTTGCTTGGTTTAGGCAAATTTCATTGATTTCAAAAAAATAGATCAAGTTTCTTGACAAGATTATAATTCCTCGGAATTAGCTAATTAGAGAATAGCACATGTTTATTCATTTTGATCCAATCCTCTTCTATGACTGCGAAAATTCCTAGACGTTTTTCTCTTATTGATTTAGACGAGTTTATTTGCAGTTGTTAATCAAAACCACTTGAATTTGAATTTTGCTTAGCATATCCTGAGAGAATATAACACAATAGATCAACCTAGTCTCTGTGGAATCGACATTAATTGCTACAACACCACCGTGCGCTTGCAGCCATATCAAGTTTTTGGCACTGTTGGTGGGCATTAGCGCTGAATATTAGGTTTTTCCTGATAGGTTTAACTAAGCATTTTGTTTTTCTTTGAAAAAAACGAAAATGAAAATTGAAAAACGAAAAAAAAGAATTTTTGAGAAACAACAATGGTAATTTTCCATTTTCTCCAATTTGAGCATAAATTATTTTGGAGGTATTTGAAGCGTTTGAATGCTTTTCTTGCTTAATGTGGTTGTGTTGGTAAATGGGAAATATTAGACATTGTTGATGAGGGTGTGAATAGTGACACTTGTATTCTTTTAGAGTATTGGGATTTTCATGGTAGAAATGTTGGTGATGCATGGTATTTGCTTGAGTGGATTGCTTGGGATTCATTTGAATTTGAGAAGGCTACTATTATTTCTAAATATTCAATTTCTAATCCTTGCACATTCTATGCTAGATCTTATTATGCTCCTTTTTGGTGTGATTTGTGTAATTCTTCTGTTCACGATATAAATTCATGTCCTTATTATGCATGCTATGTGCAACCTGACTTTGTATCACCCTAGGACAATGTTGATGTTGTCCTGACCTTATCTGATTCAACCTTTCCTTTAGCTCAGTGCACGGGGCTCGAGGTGGGTGATACTTTTTTGATAGATGCTAGGTTTAGTGTTGTCGATGCATGTTTTGAGTCAGAAAATATTTTAGATGAGGTGCATGATCTAAATGGGACTCTTTTGGAGGAGTCACATGATGTGCTTGTCCATGAGGAGTCTCCTAGCCTTAGTTTTAATGATTGGCTTCTCCCCAATCCTATTAATCATGCCCATGTTTCAACTATTTGTTCATTACCCTCTATTTCCGCCTAGTATTCTTTAGATGCACCCATTGATAATCCTAAGATTCGTAATGCTAAAATTAATTTGGGCTATGAGGATAGCGAGTTTAATGTGCTTGGTGGGAATGTTGATAATTTTCTTTCCCTAGGTTACTTTAGTGGGTATCATGCCTCCATTGACCCTTATTGTGTATGCCTACGAGACTTGCCGAGGACAATCATGTGTACTACATTTTTTAATCATTCCTGTGATTTTTCTATGGCCATTGATAAGGTTAAAAGGATACTTATTGTCTTTGGTGTGATCTTAGTTATTTGTTCTTACCTTTTATTTTCTGACGTGTGGTCCGAGGAGTTTGAAAAGCCCCTGCGTGCCTTGACGGCATCTGATTTGATGAGTCGAATCTTGAAGTTGTGATAGAATGGCTAATGCTCCATGAGCCCCTGTTATTACGAGGTCGCATAGTTTAGGTGCACTCTGCACCTAACCTGGTGAGATCGTTATGTTTTGTTTTTCTTTCTCTTCTCTTACTTTCTTTCCTTTGAATAATAATGCTTTATCTAGGCATGGGAGAAGGGTAGTTTATATGTTTTCTATTTTGGTTATTAGCTTGCATTCTAGTCAGAGCATATAGTTTTAGGTTCCTTTTTGTTTGCATTAGTGCTTTGCATTTAGTTGATTTTTAAGAGGGTGCATATAGGATTGCATAAAGGGATGGCGTGGATAGTGTGAGATAACCTCCAATGATGCTTTTGTTTAGGCAAAATGGCTTTCATGAGTGTGAATAACTTTTGATGTGTAATTCCTTTTGGTGTGAAAATTTTTGGAGGTTTTCTAAATATTTCTTGTTTTGACCCTTGTCTTGATTGAGAACTTTGTTATTCCTTGAGTCTTTAGCACTAATGTTGGCACATGGGCATTATTTTATGAGCTTAATTAAGACTGTGGTAGATATCCCATAGGATTTAAGTCTTATTTGGACTAATTCGTTATATTTAGTCTCTTGTTTCTTTCATGTGTGTGACTCTTCCATGTTGCATCTCTAGAACTTGCCTAGATTCTTGTTCAAAACCATATTAGCATGTGCATATTTGATGATATGATAGAGACATTTCTTTCGTTGGTCATTTTAGCCACATAGCCAAATAGCCTACCCTTGTATTATATATTTATTCCCTTTGCTAGCCCCTTCGAGCATATATCTGTGTTTGTTGTGATTCCTTCATCTTTTCCTTTTGCCAAACACATATTTCTACCTTCAAGCCATGTCTATGGAGCATCACTTCATCTATATAGCAGATTGTTTTGGGGATAATTAGGTTTAAGGTGGCTTCGATATGTTGGTTTGTTGAGGGTTGATGATATTGAGCATTTGCTTTGGTTCCCTCTTGTTTGGGTTGTGTGGTTTTATATTCAGTTGTGAGTTGATAGGTCGTGATCCTATGCCTTTCAATAATTGCAATTTTCATTTCATTTGCCCAAAAAAAACAAAAAAGGAAAAAAAAAGGAAAAGAAAGTTATGTTGAAGAAAAAGAAAGAGAAGGAACATAAAGTTATGTTACAAAAAAAAAAAACAAAAAAAATAATAATAGGGAAGCGAAAAAAAGAAGAGAAAAAAAAAAACCCTAAGTTGATTGGCATTGGATATGTACATAGCTTGGGTTCTTTCTTTTTCAACTCATTTCCTATGTAATTGATTAGGATATGTTCATTGTATTTTGGAGTTTGGAGTGTTAGTGAACTTCAAGGTTTCTTGGTGTTTTGTTAGTTGCTCCCTAATTGCTTGGGTAGTAGTGCCTCCTTTCGCAAATTCATTTATCGACTCCTTTCCCTTAACCCTTCTAGCCCACATTACAACCCGAATAAAGTCCTCTTGATTGTCTTGTGCACATTGCGTTTTAGTAGTAGAGAATTTGAGAGTCTTGTCAAGCTTATAGTGGATTGCATCTTTGGAATGATCTTGAGTGAATCAATGTTATATTTCAAACACATGAGCGGAAGTGTTCCACATTTCCCAAAAGTGAGGTTCTACCAGCCCATTTGGGTCTATTCAATCTCATGTGTTTGCATGACATACTTTGTGGTTCTTTGGGGGTGATCAAGTTTGATATTGAGATTGTGGTCTTATACTTTTTCAAAAGCCTTCTTTTCCTTCTGATTTTGAAATGATTTGTGCACTATTTGGGGTTGTCGTTGATTGTTATTCTTGTATGTGACATACTATGATTTGCCTATTTTAAAGAGGTTGTTCCATTGCATCTTCCCTGGTTGGTTTTCTCTAGTGTTTGCCTGAGGACAAGCAACGTTTTAAGCATGGGGGAGTTTGATAAGTGCTTAAAATATATATCATTTTAGGGTCATTTTTGCCACTTTTTTAGAAAAAATTATATGCTTTATGTAATAATTTATACTTTTTTTTCAGTTTTACGCTCAGGTATGGTTCTTTTCTGTGTTTTGCAGAATTCTGGACGTTTTTGCCTTTACTATGACCCTAAATGAGTGTATTTTGACTTCCCACGGATGCCCTTCAGTTGCCATCGTTGTGGAAAGAAAGAAGCACAAAAGAATACCGAGGCAGTGGATATTGCGGTCAGTCTGTGGTGGATGCCACGGTTCGTGGTGACTTCATTTCCTGTGAGGCCTTTTGTTTTCTCACCAGCTCTTCGACTTCTTAGCAGTTATTATTTCATTATTACGCGTGGCTGTTCGTCTTCAAGAATTTTTGCTATAAAAGGGGGGCTCTCATCCACACATCCACACCCCATCATCTCATCTCATACTCCTTTCCTCTCTGCAAGTAGATTAGTTTAGTTTAGATTAGAGGGAGAGAGAGATAGAGTTGAAGTGACAAGGATTCTATCCCGGGTTTACATGATGGTTCAAGCGCGATTTTTGGCTAAGCAATTCCTCTCTCTTCTCTTGTCTTTTCCTCTTTAGATTTATCATTTTCGAGTAGTTAGATGTTTAACTTAATCATGTTTGAGTAGTTTTCTTAGTTTAGGAATTTAATAGTTTTTAGAATTGTTATTGGATCATGTTTTGATTTTTAAGGAATTGTGCTTATTTTGATGATTGGTTTGATTTCGTTCTATCCAATGTTTAATATGTTGTGAGTTGCTTTTTGGCTAAGATTTACTTGCACACTTGAAAAATCGAGTGAACATTCAAAAGACAATATTTGGTTCTTGGACTGCTTGAATAGACACAGCACAACTTCGTCTCGAAATAGAGATTTATATGTTAGGAGGGCTAGTAGTAATCGAATATACTAAACTTGGATTAAGTCAAATTAGTTTGAAAGAACGACGTTTATTTAGTTTAGGAAAATTTGATTGATTTCAAAAGAATAGATCAAGTTTCTTGACAAGATTGCAATTCCTTAGAATTAGCTAATTAGAGAATAGCACATGTTTATTCATTTTGATCCAATCCTCTTACATAATTGTGAAAATTCCTAGATGTTTTTCTCTTATTGATTTAGACGAGTTTATTTGTAGTTGTTGATCAAAATCATATGAATTAAAATTTTTCTTAGCATATCTTGAGAGAATATAACCAAATAGATCAACCTAATCTCTATGGGATTGACCTTGATTGCTACAATGGCATCGTGCGATTGCGGTCGTATCAAGTTTTTGGTGCTGTAGGTGGGGACTAGCATCGAATATGGGGTTTTTCCTGATAGATTTGACTAAGCATTTTGTTCTTCTTAAAAAAAACGAAAATAAAAATTGAAAAACTAAAAAAAAAAAACTAAGAATCTTTCATAAACAACAATGGTAATTTTCCATTTTTCCTAATTTGAACATGAGCTATTTTAGAGGTATTATAAACGTTTGAATGCTTTTCTTGCTTGATGTGGTTATTGTGTTGGTAAATGGGACATATTGGACTTTGTTGATGAGGGTGTGAATTGTAATCCCCGTATTCTTTTGGAACATTGGGATTTTTATGACAGAAATGTTGATGATGCATGGTATTTGCTTGAGTAGATTGCTTGGGAGTCATTTGAATTTGAGAAGGCTACTATTATTTCTAAATATTCAATTTCTGATCCTTGCACATTCTATGCTAGATCTTATTAAGCTCATTTTTCATGTGATTTGTGTGATTCTTCTAGCCATGGTATAAATTTATGTCCTTATTATGCATGCTACGCGCAACCTGACTTTGTATCACCCTAGGACAATGCTGATGTTGTCATGACCTTACCTGATTCAACCTTTCCTTTAGCTCCGTGCACGGGGCTCAAGGTCGGTGATCCTTTTGTGTTAGATGCTAGGTTTAGTGTTGTCGATGCATGTTTTGAGTCAGAAAATATTTTAGATGAGGTGCATGACCTAAATAAGACTCCTTTGGAGGACTCACGTGATGTGCTTGTGCATGAGGAGTCTCCAAGCCTTGGTTTTAATGATTGGGTTGTCCCTAATCTTATTAATCATTCCTATGTTTCACCTATTTATTTATTACCCTCTATTTCCCTCTAGTATTCTTTAGATGCGCCCATTGATAATCCTAAGATTTGTAATACTAATATTGATTTGGGCTATGAGGATAATGAGTTTAATGTGCTTGGTGGGAATGTTGATAATTTTTTTTCCCTAGGTTACTTTAGTGGGTATAATGGCTCCATTGACCCTTATTGTGTATGCCTAGGAGACTTGCCTAGAAAAATAATGTGGACTACATTCTTTAATCATTCTTATGATTTTTTCTATGGCCATTTATAAGGTTAAGAGGATACTTATTGTCTTTGGGGTGATCTTGGTTATTTCTTCTTACCTTTTATTTTCTGACTTGTGGTCCTAGGACTTTGATAAGCCCCTACGTGCCTTGATGGCATCTGATTTATGAGTCGAGTCTTGAAGTTATAATGGGGTGACTAATGCTCCATGAGCCCCTGTTATTACAAGGCCGCATAGCTTAGGTGCACTCTGCACCTAACCTAGTGAGATCGTTATATTTTGTTTTCCTTTCTCTTCTCTTACTTTCTTTCCTTTGCATAATAATGCTTTATCTAAGGATGAGGGAAGGGTAGTTTATATGTTTTCTATTTTGGTTATTATCTTGCATTCTAGTTAGAGCATATAGTTTTCGCTTCCTTTTTGTTTGCATTAGTGTTTTGCATTTAGTTGATTTTTAAGTGGGCGCATATAGGATTGGATGAAGGGATGGTGTGGATGGTGTGACATAACTTCCAATGATGCTTTTGTTTAAACATAATAGCTTTCATGAGTTTGAATAACTTTTGATGTGTAATCCCTTTTGGTGTGAAAATTTTTGAAGTTTTTGTAAATATTTCTTATTTTAACCCTTGTCTTGATTGAGAACTTTGTTATTCCTTGGAGTCTTTAGAACTAATGTTGGTACATGGGCATTATTTTATGAGCTTAATTGAGACTGTGGTAGATATCCTGTGAGATTTTGAGCCTTATTTGGACTAATTCATTATATTTAGTCTCATGCGTGTTTTATGGGTGTGACTATTCCATGTTGCATCTCTAGAATTTGCCTAGATTCTTGTTCATGACTATATTAGCATGTGCATATTTGATTATATGATAGAGGCATTTCCTTCTTTGGTCATTTTAGCCACATAGCCAAATAGCCTACCCTTATATTATATGTTTTGTTCCCTTTGCTAGCCCCTTCGAGCATATATCCGTTTTTGTTGTGATACCTTCATCTTTGCCTTTGGCCAAACACATATTTCTATCCCTAAGCCAAATCTATGGAGCATCACTTCATCTATGTAGTGGTTCGTTTTGGGGATAATAAGGTTTAAGGTAGCTTTGATATGTTGGCTTGTTGAGGGGTTGATGATATTGAGCATTTGCTTTGGTTCCTTCTTATTTGGGTTGGGTGTTTATATGTTCGGTTGTGAGTTGATAGTTCGTGATCCTATGCCTTTCAATAATTGCAATTTTCGTTTCATTTCCCAAAAAAAAAAACCATAAAGGAAAAAAAGGAAGAAAAAAGTTATGTTGAAGAAAAAGAAAAAAAAGGAACATAAAGTCATGTTACAAAAAAAAAAAGAACAAAAAAAATAGGGAAGCGAAAAAAAGAAGAGGGGAAAAAAAAAAAAACCTAAGTTGATTGGTATTGGATATGAACATAGCTTGAGTTCTTTCTTTTTCAACTCATTTCCTGTATAATTGATTGGGATATGTTCGTTGTATTTTGGCGTTTGGAGTATTAGTGAACTTCAAGGTTTCCTAGTATTTTGTTGGTTGCTCCCTAGTTGCTTGGCGAGTAGTGCCACTTTTCCCAAATTCATTTATCCACTCCTTTCCCTTAACCGCTCTAGCCCAGATTACAACCCGAATAAAGTCCTCTTGATCGTCTTGTGCACATTGTATATTAGTGGTAGAGAATTTGAGAGTCTTGTCAAGCTTATAGTAGATTGCATCTTTGGAATGAACTTGAGTGAATCAATGTTATATTTCAAACACATGAGCGGGAGTGCTCCACATTTCCCAAAAGTGAGGTTCTACCAGCCCATTTGGGTCTATTCAATCTCATGTGCTTGCATGACATGCTTTGTGGTTCTTTGGGGATAATCAAGTTTGATATCGAGATTGTGGTCTTATACTTTTTCGAAAACCTTCTTTTCCTTCTGATGTTAAAATATTTTGTGCACTACATGGGGTTGCCGTTGATTGTTATTCTTGCTTGTGACATGCTTGGTTTTCCTATCTTAAAGAGGTTGTTCTGTTGCATCTTCCCTGGTTAGTTTTGTCTAGTCTTTACTTGAGGACAAGCAACGGTTTAAGCTTGGGAGAGTTTGATAAGTGCTTAAAGTTTATATCATTTTAGGTCATTTTTGCTGCATTTTTAGGAAAAATTATATGCTTTATGTGATAATCTATACTCTTTTTTCCGTTTTACGCTCGGGTATTGTTCTTTTCTGTGCTTTGCAGAATTCTGGACCTTTTTGCCCTTACTTTGACCCTAAATGAGTGTATTTTGACCTCCCACCGATGCGCTTTACTTGCCATGCCCGTGCAAAGAAAGAAGCATAGTAGAATACCGAGGCAGTGGATACCGCGGTTGGTCCGTGGTGGATGCCACGGTCCATGGTGTCTTCATTTCCTACGAGGCCTTTTGTTTTCTCGCCAGCTCTTCGACTTCGTAGCGGTTATTATTCCATTATTACGCATGGCTGTTCGTCTTTCAGAATTTTGCTATAAAAAGGGGGGCCCTCATCCACACATGCACATCCCATCATCTCATCTCATACTCCTTTCCATTCTTCAAGTAGATTAGTTTAGTTTAGATTAGAGGGGGGGAGAGAGATAGAGTTGAAGTGAAGACTTGCGAGGATTCCATCTCGAATTTACACGACGGTTCAGTCGTGATTTTTGGTTGAGCAATTTTTCTCTCTTCTCTTCTCTTTTCCTCTTTAGATTTATCATTTTAGAGTAGTTAGATGTTTAATTTAGTCATGTCTGAGTAGTTTTCTTAGTCTAGCAATTTAGTAGTTTTTAAAATTATTATTGGACCATGTTTTGATTTTTAAGGAATTGTGCTTATTTTCATGATTGGTTTGATTTCGTTCTATCCAGTGTTTGATACGTTGTGAGTTGCTTTTTGGCCAAAATTTTCTTGTGCACTTGATACAATCGAGTGAACATTCGAAAGAAAAAATTTGGTTCTTGGACTGGTTGAATAGACATAGCATAATTTCGTCTCAAAATAGAGATTTATATGTTGGGAGGGCTAGTAAGTAATCGAATATATTAAGCTTGGATTAAGTCAAATTAGTTTGAAAGAACGACGTTTGCTCAGTTTAGGTAAATTTGATTGATTTCGAAAGAATAGATCAAGTTTCTTGACAAGATTGCAATTCCTTGGAATTAGCCAATTAGAGAATAGCACATGTTTATTTATTTTGATGCAATCCTCTTCCATAACTGCAAAAATTCCTAGACATTTTTCTCATATTTATTTACACAAGTTTATTTGCAGTTGTTAATCAAAACCACTTGAATTAGAATTTTACTTAATACAACCCAATAGATCAACCTAATCTCTGTGGGATCGACCTTAGTTGCTACAACGCCGCCGTGCGCTTGCGGCCGTATCAAGTTTTTGGCACTGTTAGTGGAGACTAGCATCGAATATTGGGTTTTCCTAATAGGTTTGACTAAGCATTTTGTTTTTTCTTTGAAAAAAAATGAAAATAAAAATTAAAAAACCAAAAAAAAAAAAAGAATTTTTGAGAAACAACAATGGTAATTTTCCATTTTCCCCAATTTAAACATGAATAATTTTGGAGGTATTTTAAACGTTGAATGCTTTTCTTGCTTAATGTGATTATTGTGTTGGTAAATGGGACATATTGGACATTGTTGACAAGGGTGTGAATAGTAAAATCCGTGTTTTTTTAGTGCATTGGGATTTTCATGATAGAAATGTTGATGATGTATAGTATTTGCTTAAGTGGATTGCTTGGGATCCATTTGAATTTGAGAAGGCTCCTATTATTTTCAAATATTTAATTTCTGATCGTTGCACATTCTATGCTAGATCTTGTTATGCTCCTTTTTGGGGTCATTTGTGTAATTCTTTTTGGCATGATATAAATTCATGTCCTTATTGTGCATGCAACCTGACTTCGTATCACCCAGGGACAATGTTGATGTTGTCCTGACCTTACTTGATTCAACATTTCCTTTAGCGTAGTGCACGAGGCTCAAGCTAGGTGATCCTTTTGTGGTAGATGCTAGGTTTAGTGTTGTCGATGCACGTTTTGAGTTAGAAAATATTTTAGGTGAGGTGCATGATCTAAATGAGACTCCTTTGGAGGAGTCACGTGATGTGCTTGTGCATGAAGAGTCTCCTAACCTTGAATTTAATGATTGGGTTTTCCTCAATCCTATTAATCATGCCCATGTTTCACCTATTTATTCATTACCTTGTATTTCCCTCGAGTATTCTTTAGATGCCCCCGTTGATAATCCTAAGATTTGTAATGCTAATATTAATTTGGGCTATGAGGATAACGAGTTTAATTAATGTGCTTGGTGGGAATGTTAACAATTTTCTTTCCCTAGGTTACTTTAGTGGGTATAATGCCTTTATTGGCCCTTATTGTGTATGCCTAGGAGACTTGCCTAGAAAAATCATATGGACTACATTCTTTAATCATTCCTATGATTTTTCTATGGCCATTGATAAGGTTAAGAGGATACTTATTGTCTTTGGTGTGATCTTGGTTATTTCTTCTTACCTTTTATTTTCTAACTTGTGGTCCCAGGAGTTTGATAAGCCCCTGCATGCCTTAACGGCGTCTAATTTAATTAGTCGAGTCTTGAAGTTGTGATGGAGTAGCTAATGCTTCATGAGCCCCTGTTATTACGAGGCCGCATGTCTTAGGTGCAGTCTGCACTTAATCTGTTGAGATCGTTATATTTTGTTATCCTTTCTCTTCTCTTACTTTCTTTCCTTTGAATAATAATGCTTTATCTAAGCATGGGGGAAGGGCAGTTTATATGTTTTCTATTTTGGTATTAGCTTGTAATCTAGTTAGAGCATATAGTTTTAGCTTCCTTTTTGTTTGCATTAGTGTTTTGCATTTAGTTGATTTTTAAGTGGGTGCATATAGGATTACATTAACGGATAGTGTGGATGGTGTGAGATAATCTCCAATTATGCTTTTGTTTAGGCAAAATAGCTTTCATGAGTTTAAATAACTTTTGATGTGAAAATTTTTGAAGGTTTTGTATATATTTCTTATTTTGGCCCTTGTCTTAATTAAGAACTTGTTATTCCTTGGAGTCTTTAGCACTAATGTTGGTATATGGGCATTATTTAATGACCTTAATTGAGACTGTGGTAGATATCCCGTGAGGTTTTGAGCCTTATTTGGACTAATTCATTATATTTAGTCTCATGTTTCTTTCATGTATGTGACTCTTCCATGTTGCATCTCTAGAACTTGGCTAGATTGTTGTTCAAGACCACATTAGCATGTGCACATTTGATGATATAATAAAGACATTTCTTTCTTTTGTCATTTTAGCCCCATAGCCAAATAGCCTACCCTTATATTATATGTCTATTCCCTTTGCTAGCGCCTTTGTGCATATATCCATTTTTGTTGTGATCCCTTCATCTTAGCTTTTGGCCAAACACATATTCCTACCGTTAAGCCAAGTCTATGGAGTATCACTTCATTTGTATAGTGGGTCGTTTTGGGGATAATTAAGTTTAAGGTGGCATGGATATATTGGTTTGTTGAGGGATTGATGATATTGAGCATTTGCTTTGGTTCCCTCTTGTTTGGATTGTGTATTTATATGTTTGGTTGTGAGTTGATAGTTCGTGATCCTATGCCTTTCAATAATTGCAATTTTCGTTTCATTTCCCTAAAAAAAAACCAAGAAGGAAAAACAAGAAAAAAAAAGTTATGTTGAAGAAAAAGAAGAAAAGGAACATAAAGTCATGTTGCAAAAAAAAAACCAAAAAAAAAAAAAAAAAAAAAAAAAAAAAAAAAAAAAAAAAAAGAAGATAAAAAAAAAGCCCTAAATTGATTGGCATTGGATATGTACACAGCTTGAGTTCTTTCTGTTTCAACTCATTTCCTATGTAATTGATTGCAATATGTTCATTGTATTTTGGAGTTTGGAGTGTTAGTGAACTTCAGGGTTTCTTGATGTTTTGTTGGTTGCTCCCTTGTTGCGTGGTGAGTAGCGTCATGTTTTCCAAATTCATTTGTCCACTCCTTTCCCTTAACCCTTCTAGCCCACATTACAACCTGAATAAAGTCCTCTTGATCGTCTTGTGCACATTGTATTTTAGTGGTAGAGAATTTGAGAGTCTTGTCAAGCCGATAGTAGATTGCACCTTCGGAATGAGTCTTGAGTGAATCAATGTTATATTTCAAATACATGAGTGGAAGTGTTCCACATTTTCCAAAAGTGAGGTTCTACCATCCCATTCGACTCTATTCAATCTCATATGCTTGCATGATAGGCTTTGTGGTTCTTTGGGGGTGATCAAGTTTGATATTGAGATTGTGGTCTTATACTTTTTCAAAACCTTCTTTTCTTTCTGATTTTGAAATATATTGTGCACTACTTAGGGTTGCCGTTGATTGTTATTCTTGCTTGTAACATGCTAGAGTTTGCCTATTTTAAGAGGTTGTTCCGTTGCATCTTCCCTGGTTGGTTTTCTTTGGTGTTTGCTTGAAGACAAGTAACGGTTAAAGCATAGGGGAGTCTGATAAGTGCTTAAAGTGTATATCATTTTAGGGTCATTTTTGCTGCATTTTTAGGAAAAATTATATGCTTTGTGTGATAACTTATACTCTTTTTCCCGTTTTATGCTCGAGTATGGTTCTTTTTTGTGTTTTACTAAATTCTGGACCTTTTTGCCCTTACTTTACCTCTATATGAGTGTTTTTTGACTTTCCACAGATGCCCTTCAGTTGCCATGCCCATGGAAAGAAAGAAGCAAAGAAAAATACCGAGGCAGTGGATACCGCAGTCGGTCCATGGTGGATGCAACAGTCCGTGGTGTCTTCATTTCCTGCGAGGCCTTTTGTTTTCTCACCAGCTCTTCGACTTCCTAGCGGTTATTATTCCGTTGTTACGCGTGGTTGTTCGTCTTCCAGAATTTTTCTACAAAAAGGGGGGCTCTCATCCATGCATCCACGCCCGATCATCTCATCTCATGCTCCTTTCCTCTCTTCAAGTAGATTCGTTTAGTTTAGATTAGAGGGGGACAGAGATAGAGTTGAAGTGAAGACTTATAAGGATTTCATCCAGGGTTTGCACGACGGTTCAAGCGTAATTTTTGACTGAGCAATTCTTCTATCTTCTCTTCTCTTTTCCTCTTTAGATTTATCATTTTAGAGTAGTTGGATGTTTAATTTAATCATGTCTAAGTAGTTTTCTTAGTTTAGGAATTTAGTAGTCTTTGGAATTACTTTTGGATCATGTTTTGATTTTTAAGGAATTGTGCGTATTTTCATTATTGGTTTGATTTCGTTCTATCCAGTGTTTCACACGTTGTGGGTTGATTTTTGGTCAAAATTTATTTGCAATCGAGTGAACATTCGAAAGACAACATTTGGTTGTTCGATTGCTTGAATAGATATAGCATAACTTTGTCTCGAAATAGAGATTTATATGTTAGGAGGGCTTGTAAGTAATCGAATATATTAAACATAGATTAAGTCAAATTAGTTTGAAAGAATGACGTTTACTTAGTTTAGGCAAATTTGATTGATTTCGAAAGAATAGATCAAGTTTCTTGACAAGATTGCAATTCATCGGAATTAGCCAATTAGAGAATAGCACATGTTTATTCATTTTGATCCAATCCTCTTCTATAACTGCGAAAATTCCTAGACGTTTTTCTCTTATTGATTTAGACGAGTTTATTTGCAGTTGTTAATCAAAACTACTTGAATTAGAATTTTTCTTAGCATATCTTGAGAGAATATAACCCACTAGATCAACCTAGTCCCTTTGGGATCAACCTTGATTGTTACAACGCCATCGTGCGCTTGTGGCCGTATCAGTCTTTGCCGCTATTGGTGGGGACTAGCGTCGAATATTGGGTTCTTCCGGATAGGTTTGACTAAGCATTTCGTTTTTCTTTGAAAAAAATGAAAATAAAAATTGAAAAACGAAAAAAAAAGAATTTTTGAGAAACAAAATGGTAATTTTTCATTTTTTCCAATTTGGGCATGAATTATTTTTGAGGTATTTTGAGCATTTGAATGCTTTTCTTGCTTAATGTGGTTATTGTGTTGGTAAATGGGAAATATTGGACATTATTGATGACGGTGTGAATAGTAAAACCCGTATTCTTTTAGAGTATTAGGATTTTCATGGTACAAATATTGATGATGCATGGTATTTGCTTGAGTAATTGCTTCAGATTAATTTAAATTTGAAAAGACTACTATTATTTCTAAATATTCAATTTTTGATCCTTGCAGATTCTATGCCAGATCTTATTATGCTCCTTTTTGCTGTGATTTGTGCAATTCTCCTGACCATGATATAAATTCATGTCCATATTATGCATGCTATGCGTAACCTGACTTTGTATCCCCCTGGGACAATGCTGATGTTGTTCTGACCTTACCTGATTCAACCTTTCCTTTAGCTTAGTGCACGGGGCTCGAGGTGGGTGATTATTTTGTGGTAGATGCTAGGTTTGGTGTTGTCGATGCATGTTTTGAGTTAGAAAATATTTTAGATGAGCTGCATGATCTAAATGAGAATCTTTTGGAGGAGTCACGTGATGTGCTTGTGCATGAGGAGTCTCCTAGCCTTGGTTTTAATGATTGGGTTCTCCCCAATCCTATTAATCATTCCCATGTTTCACTTATTTGTTCATTACCCTCTATTTTCCTCGAGTATTCTTTAGATACGCCCGTTTATAATCCTAAGATTTGTAATGCTAATATTAATTTGGGCTATGAGGATAACGAGTTAGATGTGCTTGGTGGGAATGTTGATAATTTTCTTTCCATAGGTTACTTTAGTGGGTATAATGCCTCCATAGACCCTTATTATGTATGCCTACGAGGCTTGTTGAGGACAATCATGTGTACTACATTTTTTAATCATTCCTGTGATTTTTCTACGGCCATTGATAAGTTTAAGAGGATACTTATTGTCTTTGGTGTGATCTTGGTTATTTGTTCTTACCTTTTATTTTCTGATGTGTGGTCCGAGGAGTTTGATAAGCCCCTGCGTGCCTTGACAGCGTCTGATTTGATGAGTCGAATCTTGAAGTTGTGATGGAGTGGCTAATGCTTCATGAGCCCCTATTATTACGAGGTCGCATAGTTTAGGTGCACTCTGCACCTAACCTGGTGAGATCGTTATGTTTTGTTTTCCTTTCTCTTCTCTTACTTTCTTTCCTTTGAATAATAATGCTTTATCTAAGCATGGGAGAAGGGTAGTTTATATGTTTTCTATTTTGGTTATTAGTTTGCATTCTAGTTAGAGCATATAGTTTTAGCTTCCTTTTTGTTTGCATTAGTGTTTTGCATTTAGTTCATTTTTAAGTGGGTGCATATAGGATTGCATGAAGGGATAGTGTGGATGGTATAAGATAACCTCCAATGATGCTTTTGTTTAGGCAAAATAGTTTTCATGAGTTTGAATCACTTTTGATGTGTAATCCCTTTTGGTGTGAAAATTTTTGAAGGTTTTGTAAATATTTCTTATGTTGACCCTTGTCTTGATTGGGCGCTTTGTTATTCCTTGGAATCTTTAGCAGTAATGTTGGTACATGGGCATTATTTAATGAGCTTAATTGAGACAGTGGTAGATATCCTATGAGATTTTGAGCCTTATTTGGACTAATTTAGTATATTTAGTCTCATATTTCTTTCCCATGTGTGACTCTTCCATGTTGCATCTCTAGAACTTGCCTAGATTCATGTTAAAGACGACATTGGCATTTGCATATTTGATGATGCGATAGAGGCATTTCTTTCTTTGGTCAATTTAGCCAGATAGTCAAATAGCCTATCCTTGTATTATATGTTTATTCCCTTTGCTAGCCCCTTTGAGCATATATCCGTTTTTGTTGTGTTCCCTTCATCTTAGCCTTTGGCCAAACACATATTCCTACCTTTAAGCCAAGTCTATGGAGCATCAGTTCATCTATGTAGAGGGTCTTTTTGGGATAATTAGGTTTAAGGTGGCTTTGATATGTTGGTTTGTTAGGAGATTGATGATATTGAGCATTTGCTTTGGTTCCCTTTTGTTTGGGTTGTGTGTTTATATCTTCGGTTGTGAGTTGATAGTTCATGATCATACGCCTCTCAATAATTGCAATTTTCATTTCATTTCCCCCAAAAAAAACCAAAAAGAAAGAGAAAGGAAAAAAGTTATCTTGAAGAAAAAGGAAAAAAGAAACACAAAGTCATGTTGCAAAAAAAGAAAAACAAAAAAAAATAAAAATAAAAATAGAGGAGCGAAAAAAAGAAGAGGAAAAAAAACCATAAGTTGATTGGCATTGGATATGTACATAGCTTGAGTTCTTTCTTTTTCAACTAATTTCCTATTTAATTGATTGAGATATGTTAATTGTATTTTAGAGTTTGGAGTGTTAGTGAACTTCAAGGTTTCTTGGTGTTTTGTTGGTTGCTCCCTAGTTGCTTGGGTAGTATCGCCACATTTCCCAAATTCATTTGTCAACTCCCTTCCCTTAACCCTTCTAGCCCACATTACAACTTGAATAAAGTCCTCTTGATCGTCTTGTGCACATTGTATCTTAGTGGTAGAGAATTTAAAAGTTTTGTCAAGCCTATGGTAGATTGTACCTTTGTAATGAGTCTCAAGTGAATCAATGTCATACTTCAAACACATGAGCGGCAGCGTTCCACATTTCCCAAAAGTGAGGTTCTACCAACCCTTTTGGCTCTATTCTATCTCATGTATTTGCATGATATGCTTTATAGTTTTTTGGGGATGATCAAGTTTGATATTGAGATTGTGGTCTTATACTTTTTCGAAAACCTTCTTTTCCTTCTGATTTTGAAATATTTTGTGCACTACTTGGGGTTGCCGTTGATTATTATTCTTGCTTATGACATGCTATGGTTTGCGTAGTTTAAAGAGGTTGTTCTGTTGCTTCTTTCTTGGTTGATTTTCTCTAGTGTTTGCTTAAGGACAAGTAATCGTTTAAGCATGGGGGAGTTTAATAAGTGCTTAAAGTGTATATCATTTCAGTTGCCATGCCTGTGGAAAGAAAGAAGCGCAGAAGAATACTGAGGCAGTGGATGCCGCGGTCAGTTCATGGTGGATGCCGCGGTCCGTGGTGTCTTCATTTCCTGCGAGGCCATTTGTTTTCCAACCAACTCTTTGACTTCCTAGCGGTCATTATTCCATTATTACGTGCGGCTGTTCGTCCTCTAGAATTTTGCTATAAAAAGTGGGGCTCTCATCCACACAACCACACTCCATCATCTCATCTCATACTGCTTTCCTCTCTTCAAGTAGATTAGTTTAGTTTAGATTAAAGGGAGAAAGAGAAAGAGTTGAAGTGAAGACTTGCAAGGATTCCATCCCGGGTTTGCACGACGGTTCAAGCATGATTTTTGGCTGAGTAGTTCTTCTCTCTTCTCTTCTCTTTTTCTCTTTAGATTTATCATTTTAGAGTAGTTAGATGTTTAATTTAATCATGTCTGAGTAGTTTTCTTAGTCTAGGAATTTAGTAGTTGTTGGATCATGTTTTGATTTTTAAGGAATTGTGCTCATTTTCATGATTGGTTTGATTTCGTTCGATCCAGTGTTTGATATGTTGTGAGTTCATTTTTGGCCAAAATTTACTTGCACACTTGAAACAATTGAGTGAACATTCGGCAGACAACATTTGGTTGTTGGATTGCTTGAATAGATATAGCATAACTTCGTCTCGAAATAGAGATTTATATGTTAAGAGGGCTAGTGTGTCATCGAATATATTACACTTGGATTAAGTCAAATTAGTTTGAAAGAGTGACGTTTGCTTAGTTTAGGTAAATTTGACTGATTTCGAAAGAATAGATCAAGTTTCTTGACAAGATTGCAATTCCTCAGAATTAGCCAATTAGAGAATAGCACATGTTTATTCATTTTGATCAATCCTCTTCCATAACTGCGAAAATTCCCGGACGTTTCTCTCTTATTGATTTAGACGAGTTTTTTTGCAGTTGTTAATCAAAACCATTTGAATTAGAATTTTACTTAGCATATCTTAAGATAATATAATCCAATAGACCAACCTAGTCTTCGTGGGATCGACATTGATTGCTACAACGCCACCGTGCGCTTATGGCCGTATCAAGTTTTTGGCGCTGTTGGTGGGGACCAGCGTTGAATATTGGGTTTTTCCTGATAGGTTTAACTAAGCATTTTGTTTTTCTTTGGAAAAAATGAAAACAAAAATTGAAAAAGTAAAAAAAAAAAGGAATGTTTGAGAAACAACAATGGTCATTTTTCATTTTCCTCAATTTGAGCATGAATGATTTTGGAGGTATTTTAAGCGTTTGGATGCTTTTCTTGCTTAATGTGGTTATTGTGTTGGTAAATGGGAAAAATTGGACATTATTGATGAGGGCGTGAATAGTAAAACCTGTATTCTTTTAGAGTTTTGGGATTTTCATAGTAGAAATGTTGATGATGCATAGTACTTGCTTGAGTGGATTGCTTGGGATTCATTTGAATTTGAAAAGACTACTATTATTTCTAAATATTCAATTTCTGATCCTTGCACATTCTATGCTAAATCTTATTATTCTCCTTTTTGGTGTGATTTGTGTAATTCTTCTGACCATGATATAAATTCATGTCCTTATTATGCATGCTATGCACAACCTGACTTTGTATCACCCTGGGACAATGCTGATGTTCTCATGACCTTACCTGATTCAATCTTTTCTTTAGCTCAGTACATGGGGCTCGACATGGGTGATCCTGTTGTGGCAGATGCTAGGTTTAGTGTTGTGGATGCATGTTTTGAGTAAGTAAATATTTTAGATGGGGTGCATGATTTAAATGAGACTCCTTTAGAGGAGTCACATGATGTACTTGTGCATGAGGAGTCTCCTGGCATTGGTTTTAATAGGTTTCCCCCAATCCTATTAATCATTCACATGTTTCACTTATTTGTTCATCACCCTCTATTTTCTCCGAGTATTCTTTAGATGCGCCCATTGATAATCTTAAGATTAGTAATGCTAATATTGATTTGGGCTATGAGGATAACGAGTTTAATGTGCTTGGTGGGAATGTTAATAATTTTCTTTCCTTGGGTTACTTTAGTGGGTATAATGCCTCCATTGACCCTTATTGTGTATACCTTGGAGACTTGCCTAGGAAAACCATGTGGACTACATTCTTTAATCATTTCTATAATTTTTCTATGGCCATTGATAAGGTTAAGAGGATACTTATTGTCTCTGGTGTGTTCTTGGCTATTTGTTCTTACCTTTTATTTTCTGACTTATGGTCCCAGGAGTTTAATAAGCCCCTGCGTGCTACGACGGCGTCTGATTTAATGACTCGAGTCTTAAAGTTATGATAGAGTGGCTAATGCTGAAGTTGTGATGGAGTGGCTAATGCTCCATGAGCCCCTGTTATTACTAGGCTGCATAGCGTAGGTGCACTCTGCATCTAACCTGGTGAGATCGTTATATTTTATTTTCCTTTCTCTTGTCTTACTTTCTTTCCTTTGAATAATAATGCTCTATCTAAGCATGAGGAAAGGGTAGTTTATATATTTTCTATTTTGGTTATTAGCTCGCATTCTAGCTTCCTTTTTGTTTGCATTACTGTTTTGCATTTAGTTGATTTTTAAGTGGGTGCATATAGGATTGCATGAAGGGATGGTGTAGATGGTGTGAGATAACCTCCAATGATGCTTTTGTTTAGGCAAAATAGCTTTCCTGAGTTTGAATAACTTTTGATGTGTAATCCCTTTTGGTGCGAAAAGTTTTGAATAGCTTTTGAAGGTCTTGATTGAGAACTTTATTATTCCTTGGAGTCATTAGCACTAATGTTGGTACATAGGCGTTATTTTATGAGCTTAATTGAGACTGTGGTAGATATCCCGTGAGATTTTAAGCCTTATTTCGACTAATTCATTATGTTTAATCTCATATTTTTTTTTTTTCATGTGTGTGACTCTTCCATGTCGCATCTCTAGAATTTGCCTAGATTTTTGTTTAAAATCACATTAGCATGTGCATATTTGATGGTATGATAGAGACATTTCTTTCTTTGGCCATTTTAGCCACATAGCCAAATAGCCTACTCTTGTATTATATCTTTATTCCCTTTGTTCGCCCCTTTAAGCATATATCCGTTTTTGTTGTGATCCATTCATCTTAGCCTTTGGCCAAACACATATTCCTACGTTTAAGCCAAGTCTATGGGGCATCACTTCATCTATGTAGTAGGTTGTTTTGGGGATAATTAAGTTTAAGGTGGCTTTGATATGTTGGTTTGTTGAGAGATTGATGATATTGGGCATTTGCTTTGGTTCTCTCTTGTTTGGTTGTGTGTTTATATGTCCGGTTCAGATTTGATAGTTCGTGGTCCTATGCCTTTCAATAATTGCAATTTTTGTTTCATTTCCCTCCCAAAAAAAACCAAAAAGGGGGAAAAAAAGGAAAAAAGTTATGTTGAAGGGGAAAAGAAAAAAAGGAACATAAAGTCATGTTGTAAAAAAAAAAAAACCAAAAAAATAGAGAAGCAAAAAAAAGAAGAGAAAAAAAAAAACCCTTAGTTGATTGGTATTGGATACGTATATAGCTTGAGTTCTTTCTTTTTCAACTCATTTCCTATGCAATTGATTGGGATATGTTCAGTGTATTTTGGAGTTTGTAGTGTTAATGAACTTCAAGGTTTCTTGGTGTTTTGTTGGTTGCTCCCTAGTTGCTTGGCCAGTAGTGCCACTTTTCCCAAATTCATTTGTCAACTTCTTTCCCTTAACCCTTCTAGCCCACATTACAACCCGAATAAAGTCATCTTGATCGTCTTGTGCACATTTAGTGGTAGAGAATTTGACAAGCCTATGGTAGATTGCATTTTTTGAATAAGTCTTGAGTAAATCAATATTATATTTTAAACACATGAGCGAGAGTGTTCCACATTTCCCAAAAGTGAGGTTCTACCAGCCCATTTGGCTCTATTCAATCTCATGTGCTTGCATGACATGCTTTGTGGTTCTGTGGGGGTAATCAAGTTTGATATTGAGATTGTGGTCTTATACTTTTTCAAAAACCTTCTTTTCCTTCTGATTTTGAAATATTTTGTGCACTACTTATGGTTGCCGTTGAATGTTATTCTTGCTTGTGACATGCTATAGTTTGCCTATTTTAAAGAGGTTGCTTTGTTGCATCTTCCATGGTTGGTTTTCTCCAGTGTTTGCTTGAGGACAAGCAGCGGTTTAAGTATGGAGGAGTTTGATAAGTGCTCAAAGTGTATATCATTTTTGGGCCATTTTTGCTGCATTTTGAGGAAAAACTATATGCTTCATATGATAACTTATACTCTTTTTCCCGTTTTATGCACGGGTATGGTTCTTTTCTGTGTTTTGCAGAATTCTGGACCTTTTTGCTGTTACTTTGACCCTAAATGAGTGTATTTTGACTTCCCACGGATGCCCTTCAGTTGCCATCCCCATGGAAAGAAAAAAGGACAGAAGAATACCGAGGCAGTGGATACCGCAGTCGGTCCATGGTGGATGCCACAGTCCATAGTGTCTTCATTTCCTGCGAGGCCATTTGTTTTCTAACCAACTCTTTGACTTCCTAGCGGTCATTATTCCATTATTACGCGCGGCTGTTCGTCTTCCAGAATTTTGCTATAAAAAGGGGGGCTCTCATCCACACATCCACAATCTATCATCTCATCTCATACTGTTTTCCTCTCTTCAAGTAGATTAGTTAAGTTTAGATTAGAGGGAGAGAGAGAAAGAGTTGAAGTGAAGACTTGCAAGGATTCCATCCCGCGTTTGCACGATGGTTCAAGCACGATTTTTAGCTGAGCAATTCTTTTCTCTTCTCTTCTCTTTTCCTCTTTAGATTTATCATTTTAAAGTAGTTAGATGTTTAATTTAATCATGTATAAGTAGTTTTCTTAGTCTAAGAATTTGCTAGTCTTTGGAATTGTTATTGGATCACGTTTTGATATTTAAGGAATTGTGCTTATTTTCATGATTGGTTTGATTTCGTTTTATCAAGTGTTTGGTACGCCGTGAGTTGATTTTTGGTCAAAATTTACTTGCACACTTGAACAATCGAGTGAACATTCGAAAGATAGCATTTGGTTGTTGGACTGCTTGAATTTATACGGTATAACTTCGATTTATATGTTAGGAGGGCTAGCAAGTAATCGAGTATATTAAACTTGGATTAAGTCAAATTAGTTTGAAAGAACGACGTTTGCTTAGCTTAAGCAAATTTGATTGATTTCGAAAGAATAGATCAAATTTCTTGACAAGATTGCAATTCCTCAGAATTAGCCAATTAGAGAATAACACATGTTTATTCACTTTGATCCAATCCTCTTCCATAATTGTGAAAGTTCCTAGATGTTTTTTTCTTACTGATTTAGATGAGTTTATTTGCAGTTGTTAATCAAAACCACTTGAATTAGAATTTTGCTTAGCATATCTTGAGAGAATATAACCCAACAGATCAACCTAGTCTCTGTGAGATCGACCTTGATTACTACAACGCCACCATGCGCCTGCGATTTTATCAAGTTTTTAGCGCTGTTATTGGGGACTAGCGCCGAATATTGGGTTTTTAGTCATAGATTTGACTAAGCATTTAGTTTTTCTTTGAAAAAAAACGAAAATAAAAATTGAAAAACTAAAAAAAAAATAAGAATTTTTGAGAAACAACAATGATAATTTTCTATTTTTCCTAATTTGAGCATGAATTATTTTGGAGGTATTTTAAGCATTTGAATGCTTTTCTTGCTTAATGCGGTTATTGTGTTGGTAAATGGGAAATATTGGACATTATTGATGAGGGTGTAAATAGTAAAACCCGTATTCTTTTAGAGTATTGGGATTTTCAGGGTAGAAATATTGATGATGCATGGTATTTACTTGAGTAGATTGCTTGGGATTCATTTGAATTTGAGAAGACTACTATTATTTCTAAATATTCAGTTTTTGATCATTCCACGTTCTATGCTAGATCTTATTATACTCCTTTCTGGTGTGATTTGTGTAATTCTCCTGACCATAACATAAATCCATGTCCTTATTATGCATGCTATACGCAACCTGACTTTGTATCGCCCTGGGACAATGCTGATGTTGTCCTGAGCTTACCTAATTCAATCTTTCCTTCAGCTTACTGCATGGGGCTCGAGGTGGATGATCCTTTTGTGGTAGATGCTAGGTTTAGTGTTGTCGATGCATGTTTTAAGTAAAAAAAATATTTTAGATAAGGTGCAGGATCTAAACGGGACTCCTTTGGAGGAGTCACGTGATGTGCTTGTGCATGAGGAGTCTCTTAGCCTTGGTTTTAATGATAGGGTTCTCCCAATCCTATTAATCATTTCTATATTTCACCTATTTGTTCATTACCCTTTATTTCCCCCAAGTATTCTTTACAGGCGCCCATTGATAATCCTAAGATTTATAATGCTAATATTGATTTGGGCTATGCGGATAACGAGTTTAATGTGCTTGGTCAGAACGTTGATAACTTTCTTTCCCTAGGTTACTTTAGTGGGTATAATGCCTCCATTGACCCTTATTGTGTATGCCTAGGAGCCTTACCTAGGAAAATCATGTGGACTATATTCTTTAATCATTCCTATAATTTTTCTATGGCCATTGATAAAGTTAAGAGGATACTTATTATCTTTGGTGTGGTCTTGGTTATTTCTTCTTACCTTTTATTTTCTGACTTGTGGTCCAGAGTTTGATAGGCTCCTGCATGGCATGACGGTGTCTGATTTAATGAGTCAAGTCTTGAAGTTGTGATGGAGTGGCTAATGCTCCATGAACCCCTGTTATTACAAGGCCACATAGCTTAGGTGCACCCTGTACCTAACCGAGTGAGATCTTTATATTTTGTTTTCCTTTCTCTTCTCTTACATTCTTTCCTTTGAATAATAATGCTTTATCTAAGCATGGGGGAAGGGTAGTTTAGATGTTTTCTATTTTGGTTATTAGCTTGCATTCTAGTTAGAGCATATAGTTTTAGCTTTCTTTTTGTTTGCATTAGTGTTTTGCATTTAATTGATTTTTAAGTGGGTGCATATAGGATTGCATGAAGGGATAGAGTGGATGGTGTGAGATAACCTCCAATGATGCTTTTGTTTAGACAACATAGCTTTCACGAGTTTGAATAACTTTTGATGTGTAATCCCTTTTGGTGTGAAAATTTTTGAAGGTTTTGTAAATATTTCTTGTTTTGACCCTTGTCTTGATTGAGAACTTTATTATTCCTTGGAGTCTTTAGCACTAACGTCGGTACATGGGCTTTATTTTATGAGCTTAATTGAGACAGTGGTAGATATCTTGTGAGATTTTGAGCCTTATTTGAACTAATTTGTTATATTTAGTCTCATGTTTCTTTTATGTGTGTGACTCGTCCATGTTGCATCTCTAGAACTTGCCTAGATTCTTGTTCAAGACTACATTAGCATGTGCATATTTGATGATATGATAGAGGCATTTCCTTCTTTGGTCATTTTAGCCACATAGCCAAATAGCCTACCCTTGTATTATATGTTTATTCCCTTTGCTAGCTCCTTCGAGCATATATCCATTTTTGTTATGCTCCCTTCATCTTAGCCTTTGGCCAAATACATATTCCTACCTTTAAGCCAAGTCTATAGAGCATCACTTCATCTATGTATTGGGCCATTTTGGGGATAATTATGTTTAAGGTGGCTTTGATGTGTTTGTTTATTGAGGGATTGATGATATTGAGCATTTGCTTTGGTTCCCTCTTGTTTGGATTGTGTGTTTATATGTTCGGTTGTGAGTTGACAATTCGTGAACCTATGCCTTTCAATAATTGCAATTTTTGTTTCATTTCCCAAAAAAAACAAAAAGAAAAAAAAAGAAAAAAAGTTATGTTGAAGAAAAAGGAAAAAAGGAACATAAAGTCATGTTACCAAAAAAAAACCCAAAAAAAAAAAAAAATAGAGAAGCGAAAAAAAGAAGAGAAAAAAAAAACCCTAAGTTGATTGGCATTAGATATGTACATGGCTTGAGTTCTTTCTTTTTCAACTCATTTCCTATGTAATTGATTGGGATATGTTCATTGTATTTTTGAGTTTGGGGTGTTAGTGAACTTCAAGGTTTTTTGGTGTTTTGTTGGTTTCTCCCTAGTTGCTTAGCTGGTAATGCCACTTTTCCCAAACTCATTTGTCAACTCCTTTCCCTTAACCCTTCTAGCCCATATTACAACCCGAATAAAGTCCTCTTGATCATCTTGTACGCATTGCATTTTATTGGTGGAGAATTTGAGAGTCTTGTCAAGCCTATGGTAAATTGCATCTTTGGAACGAATCTTGAGTAAATCAATGTTATATTTCAAACACATGAGCGGGAGTGTTCCACATTTCCCAAAAGTGAGATTCTACCAGCCCATTTGGCTTTATTCAATCTCATGTGCTTGCTTGATATGTTTTATGGTTCTTTTGGGGGTGATCAAATTTGATATCGAGATTGTGGGCTTATACTTTTTCGAAAACCTTCTTTTCCTTCTGATGTTGAAATATTTTGTGCACTACTTGGGGTTGCCGTTGATTGTTATTCTTGCTTATGACATGCTATGGTTTGCCAATTTTAAAGAGGTTGTTCCGTTCCATCTTCCCTTGTTGGTTTTCTCTAGTGTTTGCTTGAGGACAAGCAATGGTTTAAGCATGGGGGAGTTTGATAAGTGCTTAAAGTGTATATCATTTTAGGGTCATTTTTGCTGTATTTTTGGGAAAAATTATATGCTTTATGTGATAACTTATACTCTTTTTCCCGTTTTACGCACGGGTATGGTTCTTTTCTGTGCTTTGCAGAATTCTGGACCTTTTTGCCCTTACTTTGACCCTAAATGAGTGTATTTTGACTTCCCACGGATGCCCTTCAGTTGCTATGCCCATGGAAAGAAAGAAGCATAGAAGAATACCGAGGCAGTGGATACCGCGGTCGGTCTATGGTAGATGCCACGATCTGTGGTGTCCTTATTTCCTGTGAGGCCTTTTGTTTTCTCACCAACTCTTTGACTTCCTAGCGGTTATTATTCCATTATTACACGGGACTGTTCGTCTTCCAGAATTTTGCTATAAAAAGGGGGGCTCTCTTCCACACATCCATACCTCATCATCTCATCTCATACTCCTTTCCTCTCTTCGAGTAGATTTGTTTAGTTTAGATTAGAGCGAGAGAGAGATAAAGTTGAAATGAAGATTTGCAAAGATTCCATCCCGGGTTTGCACGGCGGTTCAAGCACAATTTTTAGCTGAGTAATTGTTTTTTCTTTTCTTCTCTTTTCTTCTTTAGATTTATCATTTTAGCGTAGTTAGATGTTTAATTTAATCACGTCTGAGTAGTTTTCTTAGTCTAGGAATCTAGTAGTTTTTTGAATTGTTGTTGGATCATGTTTTGATTTTTAAGGAATTGTGCATATTTTCATGATTGGTTTGATTTCGTTCTATCTAGTGTTTGATACGTTGTGAGGTTGATTTTTGGCCAAAATTTACTTGGACACTTGAAACAATCGAGTGAACATTCGAAAGACAACATTTGGATGTTGGATTGCTTGAATAGACATTGCATGACTTCGTCTCGAAATAGAGATTTGTGTGTTAGGAGGGCTAGCAAGTAATCGAATATATTAGACTTGGATTAAGTCAAATTAGTTTGAAAGAATGACGTTTGCTTAGTTTAGGCAAATTTGATTGATTCGAAAGAATAGATCAAGTTTCTTGACAAGATTGCAATTCCTTGGAATTAGCTAATTAGAGAATAGCACATGTTTATTCATTTTGATCCAATTCTCTTTCAAAATTCCTAGACGTTTTTCTCTTGTTGATTTAGAGGAGTTTATTTACAGTTGTTAATCAAAAGCACTTGAATTAGAATTTTGTTTAGCATATCTTGAGAGAATAAAACCCAATAGATCAACTTAGTCTCTGTGGGATTGACTTTGATTGCTACAACGCCACCGTGCGCTTGCAGCCATATCAATGATGCTCTGCCTCCTTTCAGTGATGATGAGTAGTCATAGGTTTCTATCGTAGCTTGCCTCTTTGTTTTATTTTTTTCTTGTTGTAAGGTTGTCTTATAACCTATGATATTAATGAAAGGTCATTCCTTTATATAAGGACTTGGTTTCGTTATCATCCTTTTTTGTCCCTTTTCCTATAATGCTTTTGTATGGGTGCTACGGCCGGTCTGTAGGCTGCACCTGAGCAAATAGTGACCAACCCCCAGGCCACGCTCGAGAACCCTTAGCCCCTCTTGGGGGCTAAAAGGTGCAGCGATCGGCCAGCAGGCCACGCCGTTTGATCCTTAGCCCTATGTGGGGGCAAAAGGTATAGCGACCGGCCCTTAGGTCGTGCTTAGGAACCCCTAGCCCCTTTTAGGGGCTAAAAGGCATAGCGACTGGCCCCTGGGCCGTGCCGTTGTACCCTTAGCCCCTTATGGGGGCAAAAGGCGTAGCGATCGCCCATTAGATCGAGCTTGAGTGCCAAGGGGCTAAAAGGTGTAGCGAGTGGTCGTTAGACCGTGCCATTGGGACACCTACCCCCTTTTAGGGGGCTAAAACGGACTGGACCCCAAGTCGTACTGGAGAATCCTCGCCTTAGGGTGATTATATGTGCTTGTATGCCACATGTTGGGGACTGAGTGGTGTTCATGCCCTTTGAGCGCCTTGGGAGGCGCACTGTTCCTTCCTCTCCTCCTACATAAACGTGGTTGGACTCCTTAGGGAGGGTCACTTCAACTCGTCTACAAGCACTCTTAGATAGAGAAATAAGTTTTTTATAAGGAGCGGCTACGCTCCCTCCTTCATTCTCGTTTGAATTTCACTATTATATCTTCGGCCTCTCCTTTGAATCTTTAAAGGGGTCGTGTGCATCTTCAACTTCGCCTTCAACCCACCTTCAACCTCGCCTTCAACCTCTTTAATTTTTCACAAGTAGGTGCTTCCATGCCTTCTTTGAGGGTTACATCTTGTATTATATTGTTTGAATATGTCTTCATCCTATTCATCGAGTGGAAACATTCCTGAGAGATCAACCGGCCCTCAGATGGAGGGCTACCACCTTCAGTTTCCAAGCCCCCTGCCCTAACTGATGGCCAGATGGTTGTGTACGTTCCCCCAAATAATTAGTTTAGGGAGCCTAAGAAAATCCTTTATGCCATGCCGATGTGTGAGCCCGGCACCCCTTCATGGTCTAGTTGTGAATACTCTTCCACCCCCAGCATCCTTAGCATTAAGGAGGAAGTTATGTATCCGTAGGATATTGACGTTGCTGTTTCCCATATGACAGACGTATAGGAACACCGGCTAGTAATGACGAAGGCTACCCCATAGTTGAAGACTCCAGACCAGCTCATGGTCGAAGGCTCTTCTGAAGGTAACTACTCATCTGCCTCAAGTTCTCGTAGGTTGAGCGTAGAAGCTAGATCTACTAGCATTAGTTCCTCTGAGAGGGGGGGAAGAAGGCAGCTCTTCCAGCTCCCATTCATCGGCTTCCCATTCCAGGAGGGGCTGGCCCAACAAGGGCCACAACCTGAGGTTATCGCAAAGGGGACGATCTTCCTAGGGGCACCGCAAAGGTCGAACCCTCAAGACCGGACGAGCATTCATTTCCCTAACCTCAAGTTTGTGAGCACCTTACAGAGGCCGACGCTAGAGAAGAAATACCTTCTGCCCGCTGGGTATAAATTTATCATTCCAGATGCGGATGCTATCATAAATAGGCCGCCCTCCAAGTGTATAGTGATCTACCGCACGGCCTTTTCCTGTGGAGTAAGATTTCTTCTCCACCCGATCATTGTGGAGATTCTAAGCAAGTACGAGCTAGCGCTCGCACAGATCATGCCCATGTCTTGGCGTAACATCTGTTCCTTCATGGAAACGTGCGTGTTACATAGGTTAGCTTGTATGGGTCGCGCGTTCGGGTTGGTTCATACGGTCTATAACGCTCTCAGTGAGACCGGGGACCTTGGGTGGTATTGCTTTAATAATAAAAAGGGCTTCATGACGGCCATTGAAAGGAAGTCCAAAGTAAAAAACTTGAAGTATCACTTCCTTTTCATCCGCCGAGAGGCAGGTTAGGGGAATCTCCAGGATTGGAATGACGAGAAGTTGGTCCGCAGCCCATTCTCGGAGCCGACTGCAAAGGAGACTAAGACCGCCCGCTATTTTCAGTATTACTTACAGGAAGATGATCGTCCAGAGGTGATCCCATCCTTCATGTCCTAGATAGTGGATGCAGGCAAGGAGCCCAAGCGTAAGCAAATCAAGTCGAGCAATAGGAAGCCTTTCAATTGGCTCCCTAAGCTATCGTACTTCGAGAACGACTTTTTTCTTGCCCCCACAGGCCTCCTCATCCTTAAGAATTATTCTAAGGGTACTTGACGTCCCTTCTTTGTCCAGTTTTTTCTTTGGTTATGACCTGACTTTCCTTTTGCCTTGTGCGTGGCAAGTGTGGGAGATACTTTTTCCCTTCGAGAGCGGGCAGGCAATTGAGTAGGAAATAGCGGCGGAGAATGAAAGACACCATGAAGAGGAAAGGTATCGACACGTTGAGACGCAGGCAAGGAATGTCTGTCTATTGGTTGCGTGGTGACTTCTTGTGAACAAAAAGTGTTGAATCAGTGTCAACTTACTTCCTTATTCCTTTTTTTTACAGGCATCAAAGTTGGCACCTTGTTGCCGGAAGCCTCCCGCGGTCTCCCTGAACCTTCCTCACGCGGATACACGTAAGCACCTGCATGTTGATGAAGGACAAGATGCAGCTGTGGCTTCGGCCCCCACCCCTCTAAGGGTTGAGCCCCCTCCTTCAAAAGGCAACTCACACTGATGGTCTAGGAGGCCTTCGGCCTTCAACGAGGCCCTGGGATCACTTGCTGCGGGCGACTCCCAAGAAAGCCAGCAAGGGGCTGTACGGGCCGTTGGGGAGCCCTCCTTGAATAGCCAGGCCCCGGCTATGGACTTCTTGGTGGCTGATCTCCCCTACAAGTATACTTTGTTAGAGGGTTTGAGTACGTCCTAGGCTCTGGCCCCTTCTGGCTTGGCGGTACCATTCAAGGTTACCGAGGAGCAGGTGGCCATTGCTGAGGTAAGGATGAGCCTTTCTCCGCTTCTTTCCTCTTTATTACTTATTTTCTCTTTAGCTTGTCCTATAGAGTGTTTCGCCAGGCATCTGCTCAGGCACTAAAGGTCGTAGGATCGACTCCGCCCGTTTCGATCCTGGAGGGACGAATCCTCGATGTCCAAGCAGAGCGCCAGAAATTGAAAGATTCTGCAGCAAGTACAAACACCGCCGAGAGAAGGTGAAAAAAGAGAAAGAGGCCTTGGAAGTTGGGAAAGGATACCTATAGCGCCAACTGGAAGAGGCCCGTTCTAAGGTGGAGGCCGAGATCGCGGCAGGGGCTGAGAAAGTGGCCAAGGCCGAGCATCAGGGCTACTGGCGGGGCCATGAGGACCATACGAAGTTTTTTCAGGAACTCTTGGTGGTCTTGGCTCCTGATGCTTTCCCCTAAGAGGGCTATTTCGAGGCGTAAGTCAAGTACGTGGAGGATCGTCGTCAAGCCCAGGCCGAGGATCGAAATCTAGAGCTGGTGGACTTCACCCCGTCGGCGACTGATAAAGATGACCTGGGCAACAAGGAGACCACGCCTTTGGACAGTGGGGCAGCGACTTCTGATGGTGAAGGCCATGATGACGAGGAGCAGGCGGACAGCAATAATGATGAGGATCCAAACGTTTGATGTATAGAGTCCTTTGCTTGCTTCTTGTCCTTTTTTGCTTTCAGCCTACTGGCCCTTCATTGGTGTTTGTACTTCTTTTTATCTAATGAAATCTCTAAATTTTTGCAATGAAATTCTCGACCTTGTCATTTACTTCTTCACTTATTTCGCTTGTCTCTGTGTACTCTCTATTGCTGGTGCTTCGTAGGACCTTGGCCCCTAAGGGAAACAGCAAGTGAAGAGTGACGCTTTCTGTACGGGGATTAGATAAAGTGTAACAATTCTTTGCCCCTTTTGGGGGACTAAATGGTATAGCGACTGACCCCTAGGTCATGCTCGGGGGCCCTTAGCACCTTATGGGGGCTAAAGGTATGGCAACCGGCCCTTAGGGTGTGCTTAGGAACCCTTAGCCCCTATTGATGGACTAAATGGTATAGCGACCAGCCCCTAGGCCGTATTCGAGGACCCTTAGCCCCTTTTGGAGGCTAAAGGTATAGCGACTGACCCTTAAGCTGTGCTGAGGAACCCTTAGCCCCTTTTGGGGGCTAAATGATATAGCGACTAGCCCCTAGGCCGTGCTTGAAGACTCTTATCCCCTTTTGGGGGCTAAAAGGTATAGCAACCCGCCCCTAGGCCATGCTCGGGGATCCTTAGCCCCTTTTGCAGGATAAAGGTATAGCGACCGGCCCTTACGTCCTACTTAGGACCCCTTAGCCCCTTTTGGGGGCTAAAAGGTATAGCGACCAGCCATAGGGTTGTGCTTGAGGACCCTTAGCCCCCCTTTTGGGGGCTAAAAGGTATAGCGACAGGCCCCTAGGCCGCACTTAATAGAAGAGTTGGACGGGCTCAAAATGGCCTCTGCAGCTATTGTATTTATTGGAGAAAAACACAAGTATATAGGCATCAAGCTTTTCATAGAGAAAAAATCGCTACTAATAGTACTTCCGCAGATTGCTGCTATGCCAGGTTCTCGGGATGGGGATGCCTTCAGAAGTCTCTAGACGATATGTACACGGTCGTGCTCGATCTGTTACTTCGTATGGGCCTTCCCAATTTGCTGTGAGCTTTCCGTGCTCTCCTGTGCGTTCCACAGCTTCTGTACAGGGAAGGACAGGATCCCCGACCTTAATGGGGTGGAGTTTGATGGTGCAGTCATGGAGCTGTGCGATGCGGAGCTTGTAGAGTGCCTCTTGGAGGAGTAAGTCACCTCGAACAGAGGGAAGGAGGTCAATAGCTTCTCAGAGTGTTGCGTTGTTAAGTTCTTCTTGAAACGTGGTAAGGTGATGTGTGTGGAGCGTTACTTCGACAGGCAGCAGAACCTCCAACACATATGTCAACATGAACGGGGTTTCTCCTATTGCAGTCTTCTTGATCATGCAGATTGACCATAAGATGTCGTATAGTTCTTCGGCCCATTTGCCCTTTGCTTCATCTAGCTTCATCTGTAGGCCATGCAGGTTTGACCTTGTTTACGGCCTCAGCCTGGCCATTCGTCTGAGGATGCACGACATGGTTGAACCGAGCTTGACTTTCACCGTGTTAAGGTACTCGATGACTTTCATCGTGTTGAATTACCGCCCGTTGTCAAAGAGCATCGCTCGGGGAGCACCGAAGTGGGTGATAATATTTTTCCAAATAAACTTTCAGACTTCTGCCGCGATAATAGAGGTGACAGCCTCAGCTTCAATCCACTTGGTGAAGTAATCCACGACGACAAAGAGGTATTTTTGTTGACCCATGGCCTTGGGGAATGGTCTGAATATGTCCATACCTTAAGTAGCAAATAGTAAGGGACTAATGATCGGCGCCAAGGGTGTGGTGGACTGTCACTGGATGGTGGTGAACTTTTGGCGCTTGTCGTAAGAAAGGCTAGTATAATAGCCAGTTCGTATCGCCGTGACCGTTAAGGCGCGGCCACCAGTGTGAGAACTACATACT
Source organism: Carnegiea gigantea (assembly GCA_029747015.1). NCBI lineage: Eukaryota > Viridiplantae > Streptophyta > Magnoliopsida > Caryophyllales > Cactaceae > Carnegiea > Carnegiea gigantea. The sequence goes on along the minus strand of JAKOGI010000349.1, from coordinate 478,310 downwards.
CCTTCTTGTAACTCTTCCAGTATCTTCCTCCCCATCTCGGGAGTTACGCAGCGTAGCAGCGACCGTGCATAAGATCGCTTGTATAAGATCCCATCATATAATATGAACCAATTCACCCGTCTCTTTATGCGAGCGACCTCCTTGGAGCCCAGGAGTAACGTGCCGTCGGCCAGGTACGCTCGTATGGGATCCATTCGTGTTGAACTCTTATCCAGCCGTAGTACCTCATGAGGGTTAATGCTTCTCTCCGTAAAAGTCTCCCCTTGGATTTTTGGCTTCTTGTCCTCAGGAGAACTGGCCAGCTTTGATAATGTATCAGCTTGCCAGTTCTCCGATCGAGGTATGTTAGTTATTGAGAAATGCTTCAGTAGCTTTGTGGCTTCGCGGACCCGTCGGACGTAGGTTGCATAGTGTCACCCTTCACTTCGTACTCCCCGTTAAGCTAGCTAATAACGAGCTGAGAGTCTGAAAACGCTCGGACTGAGTCTGCCCCTACGGTATAATGTAGCTCTACGCCCGCTATCAAAGCTTTATACTCAACTTCATTGTTTGATTCTTTGAACATGGACTTTAAGGCATGCTCATGTCGCTCTCCTTGGGGGCTATCAATAATTAGGTCGGCGCCACTACCATCTTTAGTGGGCGAGTTGTCCATATAAAGATTCTGGGATCGGGAAGGCAAGCTGGTATCTATAGATACGTTGGCGCTTTCAGCCAAGAAGTCTACTAGTGCCTGGGCCTTAATGGCCTACGGCGACTCAAAGATGAGGTCATACTGGGACAACTCTACCACCCACTTCAAGAGCCGTCCCGAAGCGTCTAGCCTTTGAAGCACATTTTTCAGGGGCTGATCAGTTGGACAGTCACTTTATGTGCCTCAAAGTAAGGCCGCAACTTCCGGCTAGCCATCACCAGCATGTAGGTGAACTTCTCAATGAGAGGATAATTCACCTCGGCCCCTGCTAAAGCGTAACTTACATCATAAATTGGGTCTACTCTTTGACTCTCTTCAATACCAGAACCACACTTATAGCCTATTTTGAGACGGCCAGGTACAGTAGTAGCATCTCCCCAGGGAGGGGACTAGCTATCTTCGGTAAATGAACGAAGTATGTTTTGAGCGCCTGAAAGGCTTCATCGGCTTCCTTGTCCCAAATGAAATTGGCACGCCTTCATAGGACTCGGAAGAAAGGTTGATATTTGTTGGCGGACCTAAACATAAAACGCCCTAAGGCTGCGACACACCCCATCAGCTATTGGACTTCTTCGATGTTACGCAGTGGCTTCATGTCTAGCACTGCTTGGATTTTGTCGAGATTGGCCTCTCTGCCCCAGCTGCTGATCATGAATGCAAGGAACTTACCCGATCGGACTCCAAACGCACACTTCTTCGGGTTAAGTTTCATAACGAACGTCCGAAGGATATCAAGCGTCTTCTGTAGATCTTGGTCGTGCTAAGTGTCGAGCAAGCTATTTACTATCATATCATCCATGTATACCTCCACTGTCCCCTCGATGAGGGGTTCGAATAGTTTATTTACCAACCGTTGGTACATAGCCCTCGTGTTCTTTAACCCAAAGGGCATTATGTTATAGCAATGTAGGCCTCAGTTGATTACGAGCGCGGTCTTCTCTTAATTATCGCGACATAGAGGTATCTAGTGGTAACCTGAGAATGTGTCCATGAAGCTCAGCAGGGCATGCCTGATCATGGCATCCATTAGCTTGTCGATTTTTGGGAAGGTTAGCTATCTTTTAGGCACGCTTTGTTTAAGTTGGTGAAATCCACACACATCCTCCAAGTCCCGTCAGGTTTTTTAACAAGTACAACGCTCGAGATCCACTCAGGGTATTGGCATTCTCGAACGAAACCCACTTCCAATGGCTTCTGTACCGCGGTAGTGGCCGTCGTGGCCCCCTCATGACCCATGTGTCTCTTCTTTTGGATGACTGGTTTGTGAGTGGGATCCATGTTCAGCTTGTGTTCCATTATAGTGGGATCAATACCGGGCATCTCCTCAGGGCCGAAGGCGAAAACATCCTGGTACTCCTATAGGAGCTCGATCAAGGAATGTCGGATAGAGGCCTCCATCACCCGGCCCAGCTGGACCGTCCACTAGGCCATTAAAAGTTAACCCAACACAAATATTGACTCGAACCAAACACGAAATTAAGCGGCTTTGGGTGAAGATTTTCAACCCGTTTAATTAAATGAGTTGACACATTTAACCCGTTTAATTAAATGGGTTAGGTTCAGGTTGAGAATTTTGACACAAAAAAATACCTATTTAATCTGTTTAATTAAATGGATTAAATAAGTTGATTAGTTTATCCAATTACTATCTTCTTTTTGGGGGAATTGTGAAAACATAGGGTTTAATAAAGTTGATATTTGTTTTGTGATTATGATTCTTGTGAATCATAGACAATTGTTGCATTAATTTATAATGCTTGATAATCATATTTTAATCAAAATATAAAACAAGTAAATAGGTAACCGGATAACCTAAATATGACCCATTTATATTAAATGGGTTAATGGTCAATTTCAGGTCAACCGTTTAAAAAATAAACGGGTCCATGTCAATGTTTTCAACCCGTTTAAGAAGCGGGCTAGGTTTAGGTCGAGGATTTCTCAACCTGTTTGAGTTTGACATAAATACGAATTCGACCCGACCTAGCCTGTTTGATAGCCCTACCGTCCGCTTCGGACATTCACCTTCCAGAGGCACCTCTTCGACGCCATCGATGGCTTTCGGACGTGGCCGCTCGGGCTCTGCTGAAACTAGTGTGTGCATTACTAGCGTTTCAGCAGGATTAGGTGGTACAGTCGGCGTCCTTTTGTCCGAGGGCGGGGGTCGGCCGGTCCACACTCGGCTGATCATTCCACCAGTGGCCAGATACTGACAAGATAGCATTCTTAAGCTATTCATTAGTCCCCTTGCAGCTTGCCAATGCTCCTGTTGTTAGCCTTGTATTGAAGTTGACTTTGGTATGAGGCGATGATAGCCTTTACCTTGTGTAAAGTGGGCCTTCCCAGGATAACATTGTAGGCCGTGGGGATGTCCACCACTAGGAAATCTACTTTGAGCTTCCTTGCCTTGGTCTTGTCACCAAAGTGCAGTGGGGGGCAGATGATCCCAGTGGGGTTCACTTCCTATCCCCCAAAACCCAAAATGGGATGTACTAGGGGAATAATTTCTCTCCTTGGATACTTAAGTTTCTTTGAACAGTCCCAGGTGATGATATCTACCGAGCTTTCAGTGTCAATTAAGGTTCGACGAACAATGGCACTGGCCACCTTTATCTCGACCACCAGCGGGTTATTGTGGGGAGGGAGGTAAAGTGCGGGCCTTCTCCCCCTCTAAACACCATTGTTGGTACTATGACTCGGCTCCCCTGTTCAGCCGTGAGAACTTGCTGTACTCCTCGAAGTTGAGCCTTCTAGGCAGACCGAGGGATACCTTCCGTGTATCTCCTGGCGATAGTAGCCACTATCTCGATGGAGCAATCTTCCACTCGAGGTTTATGCTGTACAAGCTCGCATTCCTTCTGAAGGAACCACAACCCTCTCTTTAAGAATCGGTCGATCTGTCCCTTATTGGCCGGCTTATAAAGGGCCTTCCTCAACTCTCGGCACTCAGCAGTAGTGTGCCCTTTTTGCTCGTGAAACTCACAATACTTCTGTGCATTGTGGGATTTAGGTGCCGATGTCATCGATTGGGGCATCTTCAGCATTGGGCGTTTCTTCATCTCCATAAATATGCTCCTAGGGTCCGTGATGAAGTGGGGTCTACGGTTTCGAGCCTCGACCTCCAATCCCCTCATCTCAGATTCCTGTCAACCAGGGCCTTGGCTTTCTTCGGGGCATCCGTGCTTTCAGCGCAAATTTCGACGGCACAGATGAAGTAGGCGGTCTTCCGTAGTGCCTCCGCTAATGTGATCCCCTTCTACTCAGCCAAATAGAACTTGAATCGTCCGCTCTTTAGGCCGTTCAAAAATGAGGTGTATGCTACCCCATCTTGCAAGTCTGGAATCACGATCGCTTCCTGGTGGAAGCGCTTGACGAAATCTGCTAAGGACTCCTGTGGCCCTTGCTTAATCCTGGAAAGATGGAGGCTGGTCTGCCTCTCCATTCGCTGGCGATGAATTGGTTGACAAATCTATCATCCAAGTCTTGGAAGCAAGAGACGCTTCCCGATGCCAACCCGTTAAACCAGGACTGTGTTACCCCTTTTAGGATAGCAGGGAAGTATAGGTAATACGCCCAGCCGTCCACTTCTTGGACGCACATCTGTGTCTTGTACACCCCTAAGTTCTCTTCTAGGTCTATGGTCCCTTCGTATAGGTCCACAGTGGGCATCTTTACTTTCCCATAGCACAGAGCATCGATGATCTTTGTGTTAAACGAGGTAAAGAAGGGGACAGACCCTGCCGTACGGCCATGCCGGAAACCGTAATGAGAGTTTACGGATGCCTCACTACCTCCACTAATGATATACTCCTCTGGGCAAGACCGGTCCTTGGGGGTCTGGGTGGAGATCGATCGTTCTGGCGAGATCCTTGACCGTGCACGCCTCTAGGGGGAGGGCTACGATTGCGTTCGCGATCCGGACGACGATGAGGAGTGCGTTGCCATCCTGAAGTTTTCCCCTGAGCTCTTCAGGTTTGCTCCAATTCCTCGAACCAGGCATTGCGCTAGGAATGCACCGCGTATGGCGTTGAGGTCGTGGTTGACTTTGCTGGTCATCCCTGGCTCGGGCGACGGCTCGGTAGGGCGTTCGCCCCAACAGACCGATCGCGGTTCTCTCCTTATGATCGATCGTTCCTATCACGGCGAGTGACTTCTCTCACCTCATTGCTGTAGCGATGCGACACAACGGGGATGTGCCTGTGGGAGGGGTCGCAGCCAATGGTAGGCACGTAATCAAAGTGAGGAAGAGGCCCTCTTCACTTATTCGGTCACTTGCTGCATGACGGTGTCCGTCATGGTGGACATGAAGTTCCTCACTGTGTCCCCCGTGACGTATGTCTCTGCTCAAGCTAGCGTGGCCCAACCGAGTAGGATTTTGGCCTGGAACTTAGCAAGGCATCCTGCACCTCGGGGGGTGCTGGGACATCTATTGCGGGTGCCCTATCTTTTTGGGCCTGTGCTCGTGTAGCTTCCCTAACTACCTTCACTCACCGTTCTCCCCTTAGAGATAACGCCAAATCTATTTTAGGAATTTCTAGGGTTGCTGAAGATGAAGTGGCATGAGAACGGGCTTACGTAATGACACGTGCGAAGCATCTGCCGGTCTTCTTCTCGGGCGCTAGACCTATAAAAAGGGCACCCCCAGGTTGTGATCCGGGAACTCCTCTGTAATGGTCAAGTCAATGGAGGATCTCAGTGAAAGACAAAGCAGTCAAGAGAGAATGTATAAAGAGTAAGAAAATATGCTAGAAAATCGAATCCTTTTTCCAAGGTAGGTAAGTGGTATTTGTAGTAAATGGTAGAATGGTAATTTCACTCTGGAGGTTCCCTTAATAGGCTACCAGGCAGTTTGCTCCGTTAGGCTCCTGAATGTGGCCCGAAAGATCCTGTCGGGACCTGATGTGCCTAATTGGGCCTAGCCCACAATTAGGTATGTGGAGGTCCATCTAGAAAACCATATTTTCTGGACCAGTCTATATGAACTCATCAAGGAAGTTGAGAAAGATAGCAAGAGAAGTATACCTCCTCCTCTCTTTTCTTCTAAGCCTCCTGAAATGCAGCCTTGTTGGCCTGTAGAATCCAACAAAACCATAGTTAGAAGACAAAAATCATCACTTCATATAGCCACATGGGCAGGAGCTCACAGACACACATACATCCTTCTATTTAACACAAGGAAAAAAAAATGCAAGAATTGTCTTCATATTAATCTTAAAATTGTAACCAATCCCCCCAACAAAAAAACCTTCCCAATAGCAAAGTCCATGCCTGAATTTCTTCCACAGCTACATTCAACAAGGAAATAAATTTCCACCGTAACACCCCCAGCCCCTAGGGCCGGAAGCGTTACATTTTCTTAACTTCTTTCTTACATTCTGGGGCAAAATGGACAAAATTTTCCCTAAAACCTAACCGTTTTCAGGCTAAACGCCTTGCAATAAACCCCCGTAAATCAACGGAAATGTAAAACATTTAAAAGAACTCAACAGCTATATGCCGAAGTTCATAACTCAACGAGCGACCCGCTTGGAGTACACCACACAGAATAGTCCATTAATAAAGAAGAAATGAAAGATACAACTCAACGATTCATAAAACCGGAGTATTGGGGTTTACATCCTAAATCATAACTAACTTTGACTAAGAAGACATCTAACTAATTAGATGGTTGGCTCGTACGGCCATACAGAGCGACCTTTATAACATATACGATACATAAACTAGAATGCTTGTCTTACATGCGTTTAGAAACTAAGAATATATTACATGACTTCATTAAAGACGTAAATAGGCACACATGACACCCTACAAGTGAGAATAGACTCTTTCTTAACATAGTTGACTCAACTTCTTACTGTCACAAGAAAACCTGGAGAAAAAGGGGAAAGAGTAGTGGGATGAGCAGCCACACGCTCAGTGAGTGTCTCCCCACCCCCTCAAAACAAAACCGTTGTAGGCAGTAATATCTTTAATAGTCACATATCATGTATTCATACTTTACTATCACATTAGGCATTCATAAAACCCTTATGGAAGGATCACTAAACATAATCTTCACTTTAAGCACTCAAACATTTTTCTAGGTCTCTAAATGACCAAACTTCTTTACTAACAGGCAGTCAAACACTTAAGTAAGCGACGAGGTTAAGCACAGAGGCTTTCTTTTTTATAAACATAACTTCTTAGCATTCTGTTCGAACTATGCATGAAACCCTATTCATATGATGTGCACATAAAGTTATCTCTTTTCATAATCATGCTGTTCTTGACATTTCATTCGTATGATATACATAAGGCACACACAAATTTCAAGTCTCATTCAAATCTCATTCATAGGTTATGCGTGAAATATGATCATAAGGCTTTCTTTTTCATGATCGTATCTTACTTAGCATCTCATTTAGAAGTTATACTTGAAATGTTCACATAAAGCTTTATTTTCGTTAGCTTACTTCACTTAGATCTCATTCACATTTCGTTCATAAGAAAAGCACAGAACATGCACAACATTCAACCATGCTTAGGGATCATTTCATAAAGCATTCATTGATTCTTTCATTGAAAGCATTTCCTTAACCGCTTAAGGCTCTTGATCTTTAAAAAGAGATTTCATTTCGTATTGGTCGTACAATGACCCTTATAAGCTTTTCATATCTCATTCCATATGGCCTCTTAGGGCCCGTAAAAACCTTCTTTCCTTTCGGAACATATAAAATGGCAAAGTGCCAATTGCTTTTTTTTGCTTATTAGGAAAATACATCTGACATAAGATCATTACAGGGTGCTGATTGGGTGAGATGTATTCTTAACCCCATAGTAAGGCCTAACGCTCACGCTTAAGCTCTTACTCCCGAGACGGCTACATAAGATATCGGACCATTGCATTACCCTTGTCAGGGTCTTCTAGGGTCTTCTAGTACCGGGACTAATCCCCTAGGCTAACATCATTCATATCATATTGTCCGCAGCACATTATCTTAGCCAATTTAAGGCGTATTGGCCATAGCTGCTAATAATTTTGCCGCCTCTCATAGCGAAATCCTTTTTTATACAACTCACGCCTTTATAAAACTCTTTAGAGATTCCCCCGTTCAAGCGTGTTCACTCCCAAAACTGTATTCATTTAGTTAAAATAAGCCATCATGCACTAATAATTATGGCTACTATCACTTCAAAACATGAAATATTTCTTTGAAAAACTCACCCTTATGCACATAATGTAACTTGAGGACATAGAAGGGAAGGGGGTCCACATATATCACATTCAAGCACTTCATAATCAATTCAGCATAATGAGCCACACGTGGCCTCGTAATCTACACGATTGCGGTTAATTCACAATCCAGACTCCCTCCTCACAAGCACCGTACTACAAAGAACATCGAACTACTCATAGTTCTACCTCAAACCATCCAACTACCATCTCGGTTTTCAATTCATTAATCATAACACATTATCATGCTAGCTTATAAAAGGGATAGGGTTTATGCACTTACCTGGGTAAGCAGCACCATCCAACGGTGTATTACCGCAAACATACATATATATATATAACATATATATATATAACCATGTCCACATTTATAACTATAATGCTTTAACGACCCAACTTAACTAATTAAACATGAATCTTATTGCATTCGAGGTGTTATATGCCATTTCAAACTTCTATTCAAACATTAAGGCGTTTGTTTATCATATCAAAATTACTATTCAAGCATGCATTGACCAATTAGGCAAACATCAATCAAGAGTTCCGTTCATCATAGCAAAGTTACTATTCAAGCCTAATTACGGCATTTAAGCATAATGTGATTCAGGGCGCTCATTTATTTCGAAGCTATTGAATGATCATGATTTAACTAAGCATATATATAATGATTCTAAGTATGTAAAGTTTACTTTGAAGTTATTAAACGATCATGAATCAACTAATCATACATATAATGATTCTAAGCACTTATAGTTTACTTTGAAGTTATTGAACGATTATAAATTAACTAAACATACATACATCGATTCTAAACATTTAAAATTCATTTCGAAGTCAACAAACGATTATGAATTAACTAAACATATATACATCAATTCTAAACCTTCATAATTCATTTCGAACTAACTTTTCAGGCATGTATAAACTTACCATATTCGAATCGATTCTAAACATATGTAATCCATTTCGAACTAACTTTTCAAGCATGTATAAACTTAACATATTCGAATCGATTCTAAACATACATAATCCATCTCGAACTAACTTTTTAAGCATGTATAAACCTAACATATTCTAAACATATATAATCCATTTCGAACTAACTTTTCAAGCATGTATAAACTTAACATATTCGAATCGATTCTAAACATATATAATCCATTTCGAACTAACATTTCAAGCATGTATAAACTTAACATATTCGAGTCAATTCTAAACATGCATTGCTTCTCATCACATAATCCATGAAATTAACTAAACCTAAGCTGGCATAAATCGTTGTTTAGGTTAAAACGTTTCGAAATTAATACTAATTTAGAAGGCGAGGAACACCCACCTCGATTCCATGCTAGAAGACTCATTCTAAGGACTTTGGTTCGACTTTGAGGGTCAAAAAACCTCAATCCTTGATCCAATTAGTTCCAAATGCACGTCCAACTGATGAACCCGAAACCCTAGTCTGTTGCCTTGCTTAAACCGAACCCTAGCTCCCAAATTTGGTGACGTTTGTGGCTGATTTGAGTCGAATTCGGCCACTCGACTTATGGGGGAGGTCCATCTTGGGTGTTTGGCCGGATTTCGGCATGTGAGTGGCGTCTCGAGCCCCAAAACACGGCTGCCCAGTTTTGCTTTGTGGTGAGGAGTGGCGAAAAATGGGCTGGTCGTGGTTGGCTGCACACAGGGACCACCGTGGTCCCTCCCTGGCCTGCCGGCGATGGCCGGCCACTTGCCGATGTGGCAGTGCTCTGTCACTTTCCCCCCATCTCTCGCTGGTGTGGGTCGCAGGGGCTGGGTTGAGATCCCCCTCTCCTGTTTCGTGTCTTTTTCTTTGATCGAGTAAGGGGCTTCGGCCCCTTATTTGCTCCCCCTTTTTTTGGTCGCTTGCCCATTCATCTAACATCGCCTGTCTAATTTCTAATCTCGGGCCTTATATCTTATCCCGAATCGATAATACGACCCTTCGTTGATTATTCGATCCCAAATACGTCTAGATTCGATTTGATAAACCACAAACTAATTCTAAGGTTGAAATCCTAATCGTATTCGGGAAACAACTAAATAAATCGAATAACGACTAAATTAAACTATTGATATAATTTAAAAGCACAAATAGCACGAATTAACTTTAAAATCAATAATGGCAATAATAATTCTTTTTAATAAAATTATCGTTCACATAAGCATATTGATAATAATTTGACTTGTATAGTTAATGAAAATACGAATTTATAACGTAAAAAGGTAATACAGTTAGCTTAACGGGAAACAAGGAATGCGGATCTTACAACCACCTCTTGGGAAGTCAATCCATCCGGGATGGACAAACTAAGGATCAATGAATAGATAAAAGATAGTGAAAGAAGGAAACTAAAAGCATCAGACAGATCAGAAAGGGGAGAAATTATGCACAATAGTACTCCTGATTCTAATGAGGCATAACCACTATCTAGGCATCTATATGAGATAGATAAAGAAACATTTCAATGTTTCTTTATCTAGAATGAAATCCCAAAATCCTGAATACTAAGTCAGGAGCGACTAGGAACCCATGAGAGCAGCTATTTAAAAATAGATCTACCTCTGTCAGATGTCACCTCATTACCCATGACATTAAGATAGCCTTCTCCTCCTAGGGCTATTGTGGGATCTTGCTTGAAGAATTATAAATAAATAAATAAATAAATAAATAAATAGATAATTGGCAATGAATCCCGTATAACATTCAGTTAGTTTGTATATGGCAGCATCACAGAAAGCATCAAAAGTGGCAATGAATCCAGTGTATATTTCTTGGTCCATAATAAAAAATGCTATAGTTTTGTCACCTACAATGGCTTATATTAGTGGACAAAGAAACATTGACAAATCTAAATTCCATAAGCAATACAAGGAGGAAAAATCGAGATTCTGAATGAGATCTTCACATGAAAAGCAACAATAATGTCCTCTATAGCTCCTCACATGTCATAGGAAGTTTAATCTTTTCCCGGGATCACAAGGGGAGGCAGAGTATGTTAGGGTTATATTTGTAACAGAAGCAATAGCACAAAGGAAGAAATTCTACCAGCACATGACTTTCAGCATAAGCTATGCACCTGAGTTAGAAAACAGAACATCATGAAAAACCCAAAATATAAAATAAAATTTAAATACAAGAAAAGCGAAGGGTAGAAATGTTAACAACGGTTAGAAATAGACCATCTCCATCAGATCCGCTGTGAAGGGGTGGTGCATATCCCACACGCACCCCGATGAAAGTGTCTTTGGACTGCTTTCTTCCACCTTCATCTTCCCAACCTACCGATCTCTGCAAACCTCACCGGAAAATCCAAAACCACCCCATAACCGGAGGCTCGTAAACCCACGCACCACTGCTTGAGTGGCGCGTTGGCAGCGTGGGTGGTACCGCTAGACTTGGCTTCGGCCGATCTACAACTTGGTGGTGTTGTATTTTTCAAATGGAGGTGCAAAGGTGGTGGGCGAGGCAAATTTCATCACTTGGGCATTTTTGGGCCTCGATTCGGTGGCTGTAAGGAGCTGTCGTTGAGAGATTGGAGGGGAAATGGTGGCGGCATAGAAGGTCGAGAAGGAATTAGAGATTCTGGACTCCATACTTCTCGGTTAGAAGAGATGGGGTGGTTTTGGAGAGAGGCAATGGGTGTGCACAGATGAAAGGAGAGCAAGAGACATCATAGATTATATAGGAAGGCTATGCGGATAAAAATGCCTTCTCTGATGGATAGAGAGATAGCAGCACCATGGGAGGATTCATATAAGAGAGCCTTGACAGGATTGAGAATCAGAGAGGGGTAGATCGCAGTTGAGAGGATAGAGAGAAGATGGAGGGGGCCAGCAAACGTAGACATAGTGTGGCGTTTGGATTACCAAGAGCTTTTAAGACATGAGGTTTCTAGAACCCATTGTAAATACACTAAAATACAATAGGCTGGCTAACAAGTTTTAATAACTAAGCTGTTGAGAATTGATGGATTTGGTGGGTGGAAACAGTTAAAGCAAATAAATGTAGTGGCAAACGGGATAAATGGTAACAAATTTAGGAACCCAAATTATAATTACCCTAAAGAAGCCATAAAACCTTATGTGACACCTAATATAATGTACGTGTTGAAACCGAAGTTTGATATTTTTTTACCCTTTATACTTCAACTTTTGTTGCCAATAAACATCATTTTTAGTATTATTATGTTATTTTATATTATTTTATTTTGTTCTGTAGGAAATAACAAAAATAGAAAAACGGGTCCAAAATGCAAGATTGCAGTGCATGAGGAAGTTGGATTTGACAGAAATTTTTATGGCCCAAGTTGCTCAGCCCAATCCATGTGCCCTTTACAGCACTTAGCTACTTGATCTTTCACTCTCACATACTGTACATGCTTCTGCCTTACTTCGATGACATCATCAGCACCAACATCTTCATCTCCATCTTCTTCGGCTAAAATCAGAAGCAACCAGGCCATCACCTACCGTCATCCATTACCGAATTTTTGGGCAAAAATATCTCCTCAATAACTCGGCTGTTTCAGTGAGATCATGAGTTGCAACAATTCAAAAGGCCATGAGAGGGAGGGGCGAAAAATCAACAACCCAACCTTATTTTGTGGGCGTTGGAAACTGATTTGAGCTGAAAATTTAGGTATACATAGAGGTAAAGGGGGAGGTAGAAAATCATCAGTCAAGGCATCAGTTTTAGCATCCATCTTCAATTGTAGTCTCGAGCTGTCCTCTTTTCCCCTTTCAATTCTCTATTTAGTTCTCTCAATTTCACAAATTTTCTTTCAGTTTCGAGGCGGTAATTTTATGGTTTTCGATTGGTAATGCATAATTTAGGTTGAAATTCATCTTCCTCTCGAATTAGAAAATTGGAATTGATTTTGATTTGGGTTTACTTCATTGCTTTGATCGGATCTGGACTACACCCGTCTTTTCTGATTATTGAGCTTTGTTTTCTTTTTTTTTTTAAATTATTTTGTTTTGAAGCCTCTGGTTTTCGGATCCTAGTGTTGCCATTCATAGCTTTGTTTTTTTTTTTCATTTATTATTTAATTATTTTCTAATTTGGCCTATTCTTGAGATTTTGGCATTAAATCTGCAAAAAAAAATATGGGAGTTTTTGTTTTTCGTTGAATGCTCTGTTTTTCTGATGTTCACACTCTGTTCTTATTGTTTAAGGAATGCTCTGTTTCATGCTTTGGTCTTCCAGTTTGGACCAATTTCTCCTTTTGTGACATTTTTTTCTTTTCGATGTTATTACTTTTACATTTATTTTCTTTTGGTGTCTGTCCTTCGCAGTCCCTCTGCCCCTGTATTTGCTTTTCTCAATTGACATTGCTTCTGACTGACAACTTTTTGTTGTGGTCTTTTACCTAGATTTCCATTAATACTTATTTGTGTGTGAGGCCTACAGGAACAAGTCTAAACAAAGTTGCCTGAATTTTGTTTCTAAGTGGCTAAAAGAACATAATGTTTTTTGTTTTACCATAGTAGTGTTATTATTGTTCTTTTATTTAGTTCATTTACTTAGTGTCTAATTATCTTGAGACAATTTATAAGTTGAGCATTAATTATTACTATTGTTACTATTATTATTATTATTAACATTATTAATTTTACTATTATTTTGCTTACTAGTGACATTTGTAGTTTAGCTCATTAAGCGGTAAATTTGATTCTATTATATTCGTGGGAACAACCCATATTCGCTGAACTATACTATAAGTTAGATACCGTGCACTTGCAGCTTCTTTTTACATCAACAGTATGCAATTATAAAAAAATAAACATTTTTAATTTCCATGATTATTATAATTATTTTGTCTTTTTTGACACAAAAATAAATTTGAGCAATTAGAGATAATAGAAATCTAAATATGATTTCCATAATTTTTTCCATTATTACTATTGTTGTTATTGTCTTCATTGTTGTTGTCATCATTATTATCTTGCTCTTTGAATTTGATAACATAGTCAATACTAATTATGTTCATCTAATTACCAAAAACAGACTAAGAGATTAAGAGATTAACAGAGATATATATAAATGTGTGTGTGTGTGTGTGTGTGTGTGTGTGTGTGTGTGTATGTGTGTATGTATATGTATATGCATATGTATATGTATCTATGTATATGTACATGTATATTTATGTATGTATCTACATATATATATATATATATATATATATATATATATATATATATATATATATACTTATATATTCATACAAGTACATATATGTATACATACATATGTATGTATGTATGTATGTATGTATGTATATGTATACATATATGTATATGTGTATGTGTGTGTGTGTGTATATATATACTCGCAGACACAGACACGCGCGCACGCACACACAAACCTAGCAAATGGGTCATTCGGGTCGGGTACGGGTCGAGTCTTAGTTCGATTCGGGTCACTTTTGGCTGAACTATGTTCGGGTCGGGTTCAGGTTCGGTTTCGGTTTGGGTCGCTTTCAGGTTAACCATGTTCGTGCCAGGTTCTGTTCGATTCGGGTGAAGCTCAAGTTCAGATCACTTATGGGCACCATATTCGGGTCGATACGGGTTCGGTTCGGGTGGCGTTCAGGTCGGGTCTATTTCGGGTTGTCTACTGTAGCCCCGTTCGGATCAGGTATGGGTCAACTATAACTTATGGCGGGTGGGATTCAGTTCAACGTTTTCGTCAATATTGGGTCAGGTGTAAATCGAATCGGACATAAATCTAGTTGGGTTAATTTTGAATCACCGTACATTTTCAATGTAGCCATCTTTAGCTCTTTACTCTTAAATTTTATTTAAAAGATAAAAACTATTTAATTGGACAAACACATTTATTCTAGATTTCTCTTTTAATTCATAAGTTAATGATTAATTGATTACACATTATATATATATATATATATATATATATATATATATATATATATATATATATGGTTGAAAATTATACGGGATTAGTTCTAAATTTACTAGGAAAGTTAGGAAATTACAAACATAAGTGTACAATTCATCCCTAACCCTATATCAAATGCGCCCTGTAATTGTCCAAAAGATTATGTGTTTTTAAGTTAAACTTTAATCATTTCAGTTGAGTTTATGCGATGACAAAATAAGTGAACCAGCTTAACGCAAATCATTTGTCAATGGCCTCATTTATGAGCCCCAATGCCAAAATATACCATGAAAATGAAAAAAAAAATGAAATAAAAAAATGAAATTTTTATTTGGACCTCAGTGTTGGTTTATAATTTCACATTTGTCATATTTGGAGTTGGTGAATAGAAACAAGTTGGTTTAAGTCGACATTTTTAGTAATTGAGCCAATGTTCTTTGATAGCTCGTTGAGTGATCATACATCAAAATTTAAAGATTTTATGCTTGGAAGATTAACAACTTAATCTGCATTTACTCAATGAGTCAAAACTAAAAAGCAACGGCAATATATGAGTATGTGTCAACTAGCATTACATTTATGTGATTGTGAATGCTCGTTATCGAAACTAGAGACTTGGAATTTAATTGTCCAAAATTCAAATGAGTTACATTATTAGGGGATCATAGGCAACGATGCATTCATGAATATGATTTTGTAGAATTAAACATGTTATGCAGATGATTTAAAATCGTAGATTAGTAGTCTAGAATTTTTAACAATAGTTACATATTGATATTATGAATTTATAATTATAGCGTGCATTGTATTAAGCCACTCAGTGAATCAAATAGTAAAATAGGATTGGTAGATCCTAATAAGTTTAATAAATTGTTAACTATACTTATCTTGTCTTAATTTCTGGTGTGATGAAATATTTTTTCTCTTATATTTTTACTATATATCTATCAAATTAAAAATTTAAAACTGTTAACTATTTTATTTTTT